>MDKI01063206.1:0-31374 GCA_005239505.1 Nicotiana paniculata | reverse complement strand
TTTTCTTTGCCTTCTTGGCACTTCCACATCCACCACAGACCCCACCAACACAAATCGATTTTTCGCAGAATTTAAATCAGAGGTAACTTCAGTATTACCTTTCTCAGCACTGGATGATCCAGGTGCTTCGTCTTCATTGGTTGATTTGAATTAATCATTGGATGATTCTGGTTTAGAGCCTTCCTCAGCACATAACAATTCTTCTAAGAATTTTGCTCTTGAACCAGAAGCCACAAATTTGCGTGCAAGAACCTTAACACGACGGACTTTGGGGGCTGGGGTAGGGTTTGGTGTGCGTTCAGGGATTGTAGAGTGTTCTGGGGTTGATGATTTTTCAGGAGACTCGGAACTATAGACTGAGGGAGAGTATGAGTTGGATTCATAGTTTCCCCCATCATAATATCTCTTTGGTGATGAGTCAGAAGAAGCTGGTGGAGGAGACGACATGATTTTGATTTTGTTAGAGAGAGAAGAAAATACCAGGCAGTAGGGATTTTGAGTTGAGTAAGTTGAACAAGGTTCGACTGTTGTTTTATGCACAATGGGTAATGATGGCCTATGCTGGGGAGATTACAACGGAAGTATATTAACCCAAGTAGTTACCTAATCGATTAAGAACTATCAATGATTGGACATTGATTAGACAGTTATTTTTCCCTTAACACTAGGCTAATTAATTGAGATGGGACTTCTTGAAACTGGTTCATTATTTGGGTAAGTACGAGAATTGAATTTGAACCATAAATGGATAGAGTCCTGCTCATGTATGACTGTACTTGAATTAATATATGTATGGATATGAGAATGTACCTTGTCAGTCACGTAAACCAGCATGGATGA
Organism: Nicotiana paniculata; assembly: GCA_005239505.1. Taxonomy (NCBI): domain Eukaryota; kingdom Viridiplantae; phylum Streptophyta; class Magnoliopsida; order Solanales; family Solanaceae; genus Nicotiana; species Nicotiana paniculata. The sequence continues at coordinate 30,534 of MDKI01063206.1, read as the reverse complement.
ACCAGGTTCATCCTGTTAAAAATCTTTATTGTGCCTCAATTAACAAATATAGAGAAACATCATTAGTGACTAGGGAATCATATTAATACATGGCAAAAGAGTATGGAAATAAATATATAGTACTGAGCAATGATTAATCTGATTAAGTACCTAATTAAAAATTTCTAGCCAAAAAAAACTTCCCTTTTTTTTCCAATTCTGTTTTTCAATTAGGTGATCTTAATCATCCCTAATTCAAGCCTTTTTCATAGTTATCCCTCAGGAAATGGTGCCTAACATCTATGTGCTTAGTTCTCTTGTGATGAACCGGGTTCTTAGTCATACTAATTGCACTAGTTATCACAGTAAATAGGAATGCATCCCACATCTATACCAAAGTCCAAGAGTTATTTCTTGATCCATAGCAACTGGGCACAACAAGAGGCTGCAGCCAAATATTCAGCCTCAGCAGTAGACAAAGCTACTGAATTTTGTTTCTTGGTGGCCCAAGAGACAAGGCAGGAGCCCAAAAAGTGAACCATGCCTGAAGTACTTTTTCTGTCAACCAGGAAACCTGCATAGTCAGCATCAGCATATCCTACAAGGTCAAAATTACTACCTTTAGGATACCAACAACACAGTTCAGTAGTGCCCTTAAGATATCTTAAGATTCTTTTTACTGTAGTGAGGTGAGACTCCTTTGGATTGGCTTGAAACCTAGCACATAGTCCCACACTTACTTGCAGTAAGATAGAGTAGAGACCCAATCATCCCTCTATATGTCTTCTGATCAACGGATGAACCAGGTTCATCCACATCCAATTTTGTAGTTGTGGCTATTGGGGTATCTATCCCCTTTGAATCCTCCATTTTGAATTTCTTGAGGAGTTCTTTCACATACTTCTGTTGATGTATCATTGTGCCATGTGGAGTTTGTTTGATTTGCAAGCCTAAAAAGAAGGTTAGCTCACCCATCATACTCATTTCAAACTCACTCCCCATTAATGTAGCAAATTCCTTGCTAAGCTTTTCAGTAGTTTCCCCAAATATGATATCATCAACATATATTTGCACAATCAGAAGATCTTTTCCCTTTCCCTTTAGGAACAAAGTACTGTCTATCTTGCCTCGTTTGTACCCATGTTCCAGCAGGAATTTTGACAATCTCTCGTACCAAGCTCTAGGCGCTTGCTTGAGACCATAGAGAGCCTTGTCAAGTTTATATACATGATCAGGTGACTCTTTGCTTTCAAAACTAGGAGGCTGTTTTACAAATACATCTTCCTTCAAATAGCCATTAAGAAAGGCACTCTTTACATCCATCTGATGAAGAGTGAATTCCATGTATGCAGCAAATGCTATTAGAATTCTGATTGCCTCCAATCTTGCCACAGGAGCAAAGGTCTCATCATAGTCAATTACCTCTTCTTGGTTGTATCCTTGAACAACCAGTCTAGCCTTATTTCTTGTAACAGTTCCATCCTCATCGAGCTTGTTCCTGAAGACCCACTTGGTGCCAATTAATGATCTGTCTAGTGGCCTGGGTACCAAGTGCCATACTTGACTCCTTTCAGATTGATTCAGCTCTTCTTGCATGGCTGTTACCTAATCAGCATCTTGTAGGGCTTCAACAATGTTCTTTGGTTCAATTAAGGATAGAAATGCATCATACGCACACAAAATTTTCAAGGAGAATCTAGTTTTGATTCCAGATCTCAAGTCTGTTATGATGTTCTCAAGAGGGTGAGAACTCTGATATCTGTGTGGTTTGAGTACCATTTGTTCACTTCTGGATTGTTCCATGTTGTCTTGTAATTGTGGAACAGGATCAGGTTCAGTATTTCCATGCAGAATTCCCCCTGTCGAGTTGCGTGGGTTGTTGAACCTGGTCCATCACCTGTTCCATCTGTCATAGGTGCTTCAATGTGGTCATTTCTCCTCACCAGTCCAAGCTCCTCATCTTCTGGTTCCTTACCAACCCCAATAATTTCACCTTTCTTTCTGTTTCCAAAGGAGACATTTCCTCCTTTGAGACTTTCAAGTGAAAGGAACTGTTCTATGTTCCCAGTCATATGCTTTGAGCAGCCACTATCCAAGTACCTAATCTGGCTGCCTCCTCTCACTTGAAACTACAAAAGGAAATCAGGGGTTAGTTTTAAGAATCCAAACTAGTTTGGGTTCTTTTCTATGAGAGAATAAATGAATCTGATTTTTTCTGGCCCAGTTTGGTAGCCAGTTTTTCTTTTTAATGAATCTCTCATTTTTCTGACCTTCTCTTTTACAACGCACTCATATTTATAGTGGCCAGTCTTCCCATAATGGGTGCATATTTTATTTTCAAGGAGAGTGAGATACTTGCTTTTGGGATCTCACTTAGGCAATTGACTCCCAAAATCAATCCCTCTTCTGTTTCTACTGTGATTCTCTTGAAGCCATATCAGGGCGTCAGAGGATTTATTCCATTTACAGGTTCGATCTAATTCATGTTTGGCTTTGCCAAGTTGTTCATTAAGAGTTCTTATTTGCTCGTCCTTGGCATACATCTTATCTTTTAATTTTCCTATGTTTTTTTTCTAACATGACATGAGAGTGATCAACTACCTTTTTACTGGATCCTAGTCTTAACTTTAAGTTTTCAGATTTTAGCTCTAGAATCTCAGTTTCGAGTGGATGAACCTGGTTCATCAAGACAATGTTTTTCTTTTGAGATTCACTGACCCTTATCTCCAGGTCTATGCATTTTGCTTTTAGCATTGCACACTCTTTATATAGTTGATCCTTATCTTTGGTTGTTTCCTCAGAATCATCTATGAAGTCAAGTAGCAACTCAGAGAGTTTCTCCTTAGATAAAAACTTTATTTTAGTTTTAAGTTTTGAGACACTTACCTCTGGTTCTTCATAAGTCTCCTCATCAAATTCTCCAATTGCCATGAGATCCTGATCTTCTGTCTCACCATCTTCTGATTCTTCATCTGAACTTTCCCCCTAAGCAGCAACCATAGCCTTTGTTGCGTTTATCTTGGGTTGAAACTGTTCCTTCCTTCTGTTCCTTCTCTCATATCTTTCCTTTTTCCACTCTACTTCCCATTGAGGACAGTTTTTAATGAGATGGTCAATCTTACCACATTTATAGCATCCCTCATTAGCTGACCTTTCTGGTGCCTTTGCCTTGTTGAAGTTTCCTCCCCTAGAGATGCCCTTCTTCCTCATGAGAAAGTTTCTGAATTCTTTGGTTATCATGGCCATCTCATCCTCCTCCAGATCAGATCCCTAAGTGATTCTCAGTGCTAGAATTCTCTCCTTCTTTGGGGTATCCATCTTCATGGTTTTCCTTCTGAGTTCATAAGCAGTAAGGTTTCCAATCAACTCATCCGTCTAAGGGTTGCCATATTTTTGGATTCCTGGATAGCAGTGATCTTGCTTTCCCAGGAGATAGGCAGAACCTTTGTCAAGATCTTCTCTACCTTGTCTTCTTCAGGTATGATTCTTCCAAGAGACTTGAGTTCATTTGTCAAGGTTGTGAACCTTGTGTACATTTCCTGAATTGTCTCTCCTTCTTTCATAGTAAAGTTTTCATACTGACAGTATAGTAGTGTACCTCTAGACCTCTTCACTTGAGTTGTTCCTTCATGGGCTACTTGTAGAGTATCCTAGATTTCCTTGGCAGTGGTGCAACTTTGGATTCTACTGTATTCATCTGGTCCTAATCCACACACTAGCCACTTCTTTTCTTTGGTATTCTTCTCCCATTTCTTCAGATCTTCCGCCGTGCAGTCAGCCCGAGTCTTAGGTACATCTACACCTTCAACAGTTTTCTTTATTGTTGCAAGTGGTCCATCAGTGACTATGTCCCAGAGTTCATAGTCCTTTCCAATAAGGTGGTCCTTCATTCTATTCTTCCACCAAGAAATTAAAGAGTGGTGGCCTTGCAGTTGATTGACCTTCCCAGTTCCCAGGTGGTGCACTCATCTTGATCTTTTCCAAGGTTTTAGCCTTTTCAAGGATAATATGCTCTGATACCAATTGTTGTATTAGACTTCAATACTACACAATATTATAAGTTAATTGTGCAGTACCCAATTTTTGAATGCTGTATAATAAGAAGAACCTGATTCGTCTTGGTGTACTACTTACTACTATTTGCGGAATAATAAAGCAGTAATGTAAAGACACAGATATTTTACGTAGAAAACACCTGGCTCAAAAGGTGAAAAAATCACGACCTACTCCTCGGTAGGATTTGCTCAAACACTTCACTAAAAACTCTGAGCCAAACGGACTTACAAAATAAACTCTTTTGTAATCCTAGAACTAATCCAATCCTCTTTGTATCAACTAGCCTCTAGCTAATTTCTATAGACTTCAAGCTAACTCTAACTTGAACAGTGTGTACCTATTACAATTTGCTTCTAAGAAAGCTGAAAAGATACAATGTTAAAACTCCTACTACAACCAACTAGACTCAATGATAAACAATGGAACTATTTCTTCTAGTTAAACTATAGCCTTTGCACAATACTTCTGCTTGCAAATATCCTGGGAATTTTGCTTACAGAACTTGATTCAATTTAGTCTTGTGCATCTTTGTGTCGTGAATTTCAACAGTAATACTTTGAGTATTTATAAAGTCAGTTGTTGAGTTCTGGTCCGATTCTACCTAGGAGAACAAGTTCTTATCAAACTCAACTTCCTTCCTTCGTTTTTGTCCTTGCTGAATTCAACTTCTATTCTCTACATCAGTTTGCAATTTTTTCGTATTAGGAGACATCCTCTTAGTTCTTTGATACTCAGCAATCACTGATATCTCGTATGCTTGTACAATTCTTGTGCCAACTGCTCCGTTCATGTGTTTATACTTTGATGAACCTGATTCAACTTGTCAATATTTATCAATCTTCAAAATCCATTCAGTGACATGGGCCAACAGACAAAATTCAAAGTCAGCTAATAAATTTGTCTATTACATTGTATGCTTTTAGACAAGTAGGCAATTTGTTTTCAAATAAAGGGGCTGGACCCTTTAAGTCTTCAACTACCACCAAGTTGCTTATAGGTCAAGAACTGTATTTATTGATCGACAAGCATCACTGAAATATTGTATTTTAAATATTTATATATTTCTTCGTTCCATTTTACGTGATACTATTTTTTATTAATTCATTAAAGAAAATGATATATTTTCATATTGGAAAACATATTAATTTTAAATTGTCAATGTTACTTTTGATGATATGCTTCTACAGTAGTAGAAATTTCATGTCATATTTAAGATCAAAAGTTCTACTTCATTTATTTCGATATGTGATGCACTTTCCTATTTAATATGCCCAGAAATAATATTACTATTCTATATTTAGAAACAATTTAATTTTAAATTTTTCATTTTACCCTCGTTGAGATGATTTATAGCTACACAAATATCTGTGACTTATTTTAGATCATGAATTTTAAATCTTTCTTTCTTTCTTAAAATTCGTGTCCAATCAAACTACACCACATAAAATGGGACGAAGGGAGTAAAAGTCTTCCATTATATCATGAACTCCTGCTATGGCGGGGCCATGCAAGGGCCGAACTTTTACCAGTTACGTCAAGATGTTCCTGGTCACATGATAATAACTTTACCAGTTACGTCAAGATTCTCCTTCAAAAGAAAATACTCATGCACATTAAACGGTGCCACATAAAATGGAACCGGAGGGAGTAATAAAATGGCTACATATCACATGATAAGCTCTATATAAAGGAGGAGCAAGGAGTTGTATTTCACTTCATAGCCATATTCAATACAAGCATATATAGTATCTACTAGTGCAATGGCAAGAACCAAATTAGCAATTTTTGCCATTTTCATTGTTTTATCTGCACTTTGCTTCAACCAAAGTGCTAGCTCACGTAATATTATTGATAATCCAACACACAGAATCCTCTTATCCCACTCTGCTGCTAATGATCAGCTGAAAACAACTGATGTCATATCCTATTGCAGAGTTTGTGTCCCTCAGTGTGGTTCTTGTACTTGTTGCATCGCCAAATTGAAGGATTAATAACTTCGTTGTTAAGCGTGATATGTGTTAATTGTAGCCAATTCTGTGCCGAGGGTCTATTGGAAGCACTCTCTCTACCCTCGTAAAGTAGGAGTAAGGTCCGCGTACACGCTACCTTCACTGAATTTTTTGTTGTTGTTGTTGTTGTGTTAATTGTAGCCAAATTTGCATTTGGCTTCAAGAATAAAATACTTCTCTTCTCAATAAATTTAAGTGTTGGGAGATGCTTGTTTGAGTTTAGTTCATGAATGTTACGCTCTCTTTTAATTTCTTATATAAGTGACACTTTGACTTTATATATGGCATTAATGCTGGTATATGTTACTGTAAAAGGTTATCGAGGGAAATGGTGAATTAAAGATGATTAGTTAATTACCGTTTTAAATAATTATTCCAGTGATTTGGTCCTGTAACGGCTCATGCACAACTGTCAACGTATTGTTCGCTATGGCCCAACGCCTGTCGGCCACCTCAAGGCTTCTGGACTTCACGGTTTTGTCCTCTTGGACTTTAACCCAAAAGACGGTTCAGTAGCTGAATTTCCAACTCGCCCTTGTATGACCCCTAACTTCCATTTTTCATGGTTAAGTAGCTGGTGAGATTGAGGGAGCAACCCTTGGCCATCAATTTTCAATGTATATGAGATGTATGTTAGCAATAAGCACTAGTGGTCTAGTGGTAGAATAGTACCCTGCCATGTTACAGGTCGGGGTTCGATTCTCAGTTGGTGCAAACGCAGGGCTAGCTATGATAAATATTTGCACTCAATGTGGTGATTGGGTCTCCACACTCTTCTGAATTTGCAGGAAGATGAGTTGTGCATTTGAGCTTCCCTCAATTTTTTTTTTTTTTTTTTACTTCAAAAAACTTGACTAAAAGCTTCCCCTTACTGACTTACTTTAAAAGCTTGAGGATTAGTTTAGTAAGTTCTGTTTTAGTTTAAAAGATTGAGGTATTAAAAGAAGTTACTTTCAACATGAATTGATGATTAAAATATCTACACTTAAGGTCCGTCCGATGCACAAAATATCATGTTTTAGTTTAAGAGATCGGGCCATTAAAAGAAGTTACGTTCAACATAAATTGATGACTATAATATTTACACTTAAGGGCAGTCCGATGCACAAAGTATCATGTTTTAGTTTAAGAGATTGAGGTATTAAAAGAAGTTACGTTCAACATAAATTGATGACTATAATATCTACACTTAAGGGCAGTACGATGCACAAAGTATCATGTTTTAGTTTAAAAAATTGAGGTATTAAAAGAAGTTACGTTCAACATAAATTGATGACTATAATATCTACACTTAAGAGCAGTATGATGCACAAAGTATCCTGTTTTAGTTTAAAAAATTGAGGTATTAAAAGAAGTTACGTTCAACATAAATTGATGACTATAATATCTACACTTAAGAGCAGTATGATGCACAAAGTATCCTGTTTTAGTTTAAAAAATTGAGGTATTAAAAGAAGTTACGTTCAACATAAATTGATGACTATAATATCTACACTTAAGAGCAGTATGATGCACAAAGTATCCTGTTTTAGTTTAAAAAATTGAGGTATTAAAAGAAGTTACGTTCAACATAAATTGATGACTATAATATCCATGTTTAAGGGTAGTCCGATATACAAAGTATCATGCTTTGACACAAGGACCGGAGAAGGGTCGCACCTTTAGGGACGTGATGTGGACAACCTACCCTAATGCAATTATTAATGGCTTCTTCCACAAGTTAAACCCGTGAACTATATATCATTCGAAAACAACTTTACCGTTGTTCCAACGTTTCCCTCGTAATATCCGAACTTCTAATTTTGTTATTTTTCCTCTACGGCCTAAAAGATTCTCTTGAAATATCCACCGGTTTCTTTTCCTTTTCAAAATTAACCACTTAAGTACAATCTATTGCTTTAAAAGCCGAACTCAAAATACTCACAAGAATCTTGAAAAAACAATTAACAACGCCTATATAATTCATTTTGCATGTAAACTTGATATATCAACATGGCAAAGATAAATGCGACACCAATTATACTTCCTTTTTCATGGTTTTAGTGATGACTTTTTTCTTACTCTGCAGCTCTTCATCTAATCGCCATTTTTAATGGCCATTAGAGGTGATGAATCAACATCTAAAACTGTTGAAAACTACAACAATATTACTCTTGCATCAAAGAAAGTTTCCGACGAGCTGCGACGACGACGACGACGAATGGAGCGTTGTCCTTGCTATCCTTGTTGTGCATTTCCATGTCCATGTTCTTAAAAATGGCTACGTTCTTAAAAATGGCCATGTTCTTAAAAATGGCCATATGCTAATAAACATGTCCATTTTTTTTTATGGTTTTATGATCCATTATATATGTTTGATCATCTTTTGTTTAGAATAAGAGTGGAGTTTTATAAATAAGAATAAATGATCATGTTATTGTTGGACGTAATTAAAGAACTTATTTGGTGTAAAACTTGAATGAACTCCTTTTGCAACATATTTATAGATTTGACATTGCATCTTGATTTTCTCTGCGTGTATTTTCCTTATAGCATTTTTTTGAAATGCTTAAGTAGAGTAGCAATTTATTCCCATTTTTTTGTCTCGTTAAGTATTTATGCAACGGTAAGAGTTGACATCGTGTGAGCAAAAGATCATGGGTCCGTGCATAAAAATAATTTGTAGCAAAACATTAATATTTGACATTGCATCTTCATTTGTTCTCCGTATTTTCTTTATAGCCTTTGTTGAAACGCTTAAGTAGAGTAGCAATTTATTATGTTTTTTTTAGGTTTCGTTGAGCCTTTTATGCAATGCGACAAGAATTGACATCGTATGAAAAAAATATCATGGGTTTCGGCCTTGAAAATAATTTGTAGCAAAAATGATGTCCGTGTACAATAAATCCAACATGGCCCGATTCTTCCTCAAATCTCCAACGAAGAAAACAACTAATCATAAAAAAATATTCAATTAAACAAAAGGGAGACCTTCATATAAAACAATGAGAGGTTTACTTCAACAAGCACCAGTGGTCTAGTGGTAGAATAGTACCCTGCCACGGTACAGACCCGGGTTCGATTCCCGGCTGGTGCAATTGTGTGGGGTTTAGCTGTGATGAATATTGCGCTCAATGTGGTGATAAAGGGTCTCCACAGTTGTCTGAATTACTGGACAAAGAGTTAAGCATCTGAGCTTCCCTATTTTTCTAATCTTTTTAATGTTTAAACAATCAGTTTAGTAAGTTCTATTTTAGTTAAAAACTTGAGGTATTAAGCAATTATGAAAATGGATAAAACAGATATTCTTACGGTTTATAATTTTTATACACTATACCGTTAAGATGACCTATAAGAACATTTATATATTAAAAAAACTTACTCTATAGTAACCTCATGATTCTCAATCCAATTTATTGATCATTCGACCATATCCTTAATATTTTTTCAATTAATATATAGTTTATTATGGAGCCAGAAGATTCTCTTGAAATCTCATAAGACAAAAACTCACTTTGTATTCAAGTTTTATTGTTATACCATACTGTATTAAGCAATTATGAAAGTGGATAAAACAGATATTCTTACGGTTTACAATTTTTATACACTATACCGTTAAGATGACCTATAAGAATATTTATATATTAAAAAAACTTACTCTATAGTAACCTCATGATTCTCAATCCAATTTATTGACCATTCGATCACACCCTTAATATTTTTTCAATTAATATATAGTTTATTATGGAGATTCCCTCTTTTTCTAATTTTTTTTATTAACTTTATGTATTAAGCAACTGTGAAAATGGATAAAATAGATATTCTTGTGGTTTATAAATTTTATGCACTATCCGGTCAACATGACCTATATCAATATTTAATTATCTTTATAAATTATATGCCGTGTTAGCTTGCTATAACTGATTAAGTATGATAATAAATAAATTAAATTATTCTATTAGTATGTATAAAGTTAAATCCATAAATGAGATGTAGACCCTGAAAACCTATACGTTCGAAAAAGATTTGTTCTACGTCATGCAGGGACAACTAAAGATCTTTCTCATTTTTTTGATAATTGTGGTGTTCGTGCTAGTTTGCATGCATCTCGATTAATTTCACATGGTATCTGCTACATCTCGCAAGCATAAATATTTGGTGATTCTATCCATCAAGGTTTGGATAGATAGAACAAAATCACCTTCTTTTCACCTTCGCTGTGATTTGAACCTGAGATCTCATGATTCTTGACCTACTTTGTTGGCCACTAGATTATATTCTTAGGTGTTTCTCATTTAATATGTCGTTTATTCTGCAGCCGGAAAGATTCTCTTGAAATCTCATAAGACAAATTCACTTTGTATTCAAGTTTTATTGTTATACTATACTGTTAATTACTAAGATATATCTCTTGGAAATGACAAAATTTGGACCATATAATAGCTATATAAACACTAGCATCAATGCTAAGATTATTCATCAATATAGCCATTTAAAATTTTAAACCATGGCAAAGAAGAACAAAATGTCCATATTTGCAATTTTCATGGTTTTTTCCCTTCTTTTCATTCTTTGCAATTCTTCTTCTGATGGTAATTATTTAAGTGATAGTATTGCAACTATAGAAAACTATTTTACTCCAGTTTCAAAGGGCTTTTTTGCTGAGCTTCAACGTAGAAAAATGGAGATTTGCTCATGTACTCCTTGTTGTTACATATGTCCATGTCCTACTTCTTAAATTGGCTCTTTAATAAAGCTAGAGTTTACTAATATACATCGACAACGTAAATTATTTTTTACACTATTACGCCACAGTTTATTACCTGTTGTATGGAGAGTGGTTACCTACAGATAAATTTCAGATGATCTGATAGTATAAAAATGTCTTTATACTGTTGATGAATATTAGTTAAACTCAAACCATAGTATACTTTGTATCTGTTTTTTCCTTTATGTATTTCCCTATGTAATGTTAAAAATAGAGTTGATGGTACATAGATGAACAGTCTATAAACTATCAGTTCCAAGTGTTTGAATTGTACAATTAAGAGAATAAAACGTTTATACTGTTATAAAACAATAAAAGAAGAAGAATAATATTGTAGAGAAAGAGAGCGGGGAATTCTTATTGAATTTTTGGGATAATTTATAATGGGGTAAAACCCCTCTATTTATAGGGGAAAAATGACTTAGCCACAAAGTAAAACTCTCTAAAAAAGATAGACATTCACTCTAAATAGAATTCTATTTATAACACTTCCCCTTGAATGTCTATTCAACAAATAATGTGTCTCTTTAAAACCTTAACTAAAATAAAACCCAATGGGAAAACAAATTCTAGAAAAGATAAAATAGTACACATGTTTAGAAATGCGCCTTTTGGTTGCCCTGTTAAAAACCATGCAAGGAAAACCCAGTGGGACAAAACCTTATAAAGGAAAAAGAGTGCAACGCGCATTAACTCCCCCTGATGAGAGCATCAATTCACATCATTGAGCCTTCGCATCCCGATCTTGTACACTAGCTTCTTGAAGGTTGACGTCGGTAGAGATTTTGTGAACAAATCAGCCATATTATCACTTGAACGAATCTGTTGCACATTTATATCACCATTCTTTTGAAGATCATGTGTGAAAAATAACTTTGGTGAAATATATTTTTTCCTATCTCCTTTTATGAATCCTCCTTTCAATTGGGCTATGGATGCTGCATTGTCTTCATACAAAATCGTGGGTAGTTTGTCACACTTCAAACCACATTTGTCTCGAATAAGATGTATTATAGACCTCAACCATCTCGACTTGCTTCATGAATAGCAATTATCTTAGCATGATTAGATGAAGTAGCCATGATTGATTTCTTAGTCGATCGCCAAGATATGGCAGTGCCCACATGTAAATACATAGCCTGTTTGAGATCGAGCCTTGTGTGGGTCAGATAAATATCCAGCATCAGCATAACCAACAAGATCGGGACTGCAATTATTATCATAAAATAAGCCCATATCGGTAGTTCCTTTTTGATACCGTAATATGTGTTTGATTCCATTCCAATGTCTCCTTGTAGGAGCAGAGCTATATCTTGCTAAGACATTAACTGAAAAAGTTATTTCAGGCCTTGTAGTGTTGGCAAGATACATTAGTGCACCAATTTCACTAAGATATGGTACTTCAAGACCAAGTAGCTCTTCATTCTCTTCTCGAGGTTGAAATGGATCCTTATTCACATCAAGTGATCGAACAACCATCAGAGTACTTAATGTATGTGCTCCATCCATGTAAAACTGTTTCAGTACCTTTTCTATGTAGGTAGATTGATGAACAAAAATTCCGTCTGCCAAATGTTCAATTTGCAAACCAAGACATAATTTTGTCTTTCCGAGATCTTTGATCTCAAATTCTTTCTTTAAATAATCAATTGCTTTTTGGAGTTCTATAGGAGTTCCAATAAGGTTTATATCATCAACATATACGATAAGTACAACAAATTCCGATGTTGTTTTCTTTATAAAAACATATGGACAAATGGAATCATTTATATAACCTTCCTTTAATAAGTACTCACTAAGACGATTATACCACGTACGTCCTGATTGCTTTAGACCATACAAAGATCTTTGCAATTTGATTAAAAATATTTCCCGGAACTTTGAATTATGTGCGTTAGGCATTTTAAATCCCTCGAGAATTTTCATGTATATCTCATTATCAAGTGAGCCATAAAGGTAGGTGGTAACCACATCCATTAAATGCATGTCAAGCTTTTCATGGACAACAAAACTAATTAGATAACTGAACGTTATAGCATCCATAACGGGTGAATATGTCTCTTCATAATCGACACCAGGCCTTTGTAAAAATCCTTGTGCAACAAGGCGTGCCTTATGTCTTTGTACCTCATTTTTCTCATTCCTCTTGCGTACAAAGACCCATTTATAGCCAACAGGCTTAACACCATTAGGTGTTTGGACTACAGGCCCAAAAACTTCACGTTTCGCAAGTGAATTCAACTCTGATTGGATTGCTTCTTGCCATTTTGGCCAATCATGTCTTTGTTGACATTCTCCAACAGATTGAGGTTCAAGATCCTCATTATCTTGCATAATGTTAGATGCAACATTATATTCAAAGACATAATCCACCACTATATCCACTCGATTCAAATTTGTCTCAATATCGATTGGATTTATTGATAGTTCCTTATTATCTTGAGTCTCGGGCTCAGTGGTTTCTTCATGAATCTCAGAATTTATTAAACCATGGATTTCTTCATGAGATTCTTTCGTAGTATCATTTTGTATCATTTATTTTTCTTTTTCTAGGATTTCAATACTTAGAACCCAATGGTCTGCCACGTTTTAGGCGTGCTTTTGACTCATTAGCTATGACACTAGAAGATTGTCCAATAGGGACATCACTAAGGATTGGAACATTCTCTGTAGGGATATGTGATTTTGTTATCCTTTTCAAATCCGTAAATGTGTCTGACATTTGATTTTCTATTCTTTGCAAATGGATAATCTTTTGCACCTCTTTTTCACAAATAGAGGTACTTGGATCAAGATGAGACAATGATGTATTTTTCCACAAAATTTCACGTTTGGTTTCACCAATTTCTCCCCCTAATTTTGGGAAAAGTGTTTCATCGAATCGACAGTCTGCAAATCGAGCAGTGAATAAATTCCCCGTTAATGTTTCAAGATTGCGAATAATGGAGGGCGATTCAAACCCAACATATATTCCTAGCCTTCTTCGGGGACCCATTTTGGTGCGATATAGCGGTGCTACAGGCACATATACTGCGTATCCAAAAATTCTTAAATGGGATATATTAGGTTCATGACCCAAAACTAATTGCAACGGAGAATATTTATGATAATTTTTCAGTCTGAGACGAATTAGCATTGCTGCATGTAAAATGGCGTGACCCCAAACAAAAGTGGGCAGTCTCGTTTTCATGAGTAACAATCTTGCTATCAATTGCAGACGTTTAATTAAAGACTCAACAAGGACAGTTTGAGTGTGAACATGAGCTACAGGATGTTCCACTTTTATCCCAGTTGATAAGCAATAATCATTAAATACTTGGGATGAAAACTCAGTAGCATTATCAAGTCTAATAGACTTAATTGGATTATCGGAAAATTGTGCCCGTAATCGGATTATTTGTGCCATTAATTTTGCAAACGCGAGGTTGCGAGATGACAATAGGCACACATGAGACCATCTAGAGGATGCATCTATTAAGACCATAAAATATCTAAACGACCCACTAGGTGGGTGAATAGGTCCACAAATGTCCCCTTGTATACGTTCCAAAAACGCAGGGGACTCAATCCCAACCTTTGTTGGTGATGGTCTAATAATTAACTTTCCTTTATAACAAGAAGTGCAAGAAAATTCATTATTTAAAAGAATCTTTAAATTCTTTAATGGATTCCCATTTCAGTTTTCTATAATTCGTCTCATCATAATTGATTGAGGATGTCCCAATCGATCATGCCAAAGTACAAAAGTATTGGAGTCGGTAACCTTTTGTCACGACCCAAAATCCATAAGGTCGTGATGGCGCAGGACATCATTGTCAGGCAAGCCAATCATTAATTAATCGAAATAATTTCCGATTTAAACATTTATGAAAAACATTTCCTTGCACTTTATTACATATTAACTAAATAAAAATCTGTTAAATAAAACAATAGTTTAAATATTACACTTTAGCAAATATGTCCCAACACATCCCAGAACCCGGTGTCACAAGTACATGAGCTATTTCTAAGAATTTATACAATCATCACTAAGCCTGTCCGAAATACAAATTGGACTAGGAAATTTAAATATGAAAACAAATACAGAACGAGGGAGACTCTGTTAGCTGCGGATCGCCTCCGGATGATGCAACTCACGTAGGTCTCCGAATCCTCCACATTGCTATGAAAGTACCTGTGCAATAAAATTCACAGCAAGTGTAGCATGAGTACAAAAACAACGTGTACTCAGTAAGTCGCCCGCCTAACCTCAGAGAGGTAGTGACGAGAGGTCAAATTAGAAACTTGCTAAAGGTCAATTTAGAATATTTAAGTGCGACACTAAGCATGATTATCCTAGGAAATTTATTTAAAACAGGGATAACATTATCACTCCGTCCTCATTTAACACTTTATATCTTCGTCATATTAATAACAATTAATCAACGGAAGGAACAACTTCTTCCAAAATCTTTTAATAACTTTAAATTTCTGTCATTTCAATTGACAACATAAAATCCCAGGCCAGTAATCAGGCAAAAATCATAGCAACTACGCAGTAAATATCATGCGCAAACAATGCCGAGGGTCGAATGGCGGTGATCAACAATAATAAATTGTGCACTGCCGAAGGGTCGAACGGCTCGAACCATAGATGCATCTATTTGCCCCGCTCGCGAATCGATCATGCAACGCGGTTATACATACAAATAATAAGGCTAGCCTGCTCGCGAATCATACATGCGACTCAGGTGCTCATACGTACACATATCCACATAATAAATCCTTATTTTTATCAAGAAGCAGTTTTTCTCAGGAAAGTGAGTAAAAATCCTTCTTAAAGGAACATGAAATATAGTTTTTAAATCTTTGTTTTGAAACTCATTTGTCAAGTTTAGTGATATTCCATAATACAACCCTACCAGGTACACAATTATCCACAGAGGAATCAATTCTCTTACAAAATGATTAGGAAAATGAACTCTAGTATTCTTTAGATATTAAATTACGATTTCAATTATATTAGCAATTTAATATTACAGGCAGGATCACAGGTACAACACATAAGGCATGCTAGTGGGTCCTAGACTACCCGGACATGGCATAATAGTAGCTACGCACGGACTCCCGTCACCTCGTGCGTACGTAGCCCCCGAGGATAATAGCATATACTTAATTAATTCACCTAGGGGGACAATTCCTCCTCACAAAGTTAGAAAGGAGACTTACCTCGCTCCAAGATTCCATAACCGGCCTCCAAGCCCTTCCGATGACTCCAAACGGACGCACAATGCCCCAAAACTATCCAAACAACGACAAACCAATGAAAATATACTCTAATATTGCATCAAATTCCAAATTATATAATTTCTCAACCCCACTTAGTGAAATGACCAAAATTCCCTAGGGCCCACGTGCCCGGAATCCGAAATTTCTCGAAGATATATTCTACCCATAGCCTTACTAACTAAAATATACAATTTACTCAAATATTCATGCTCAATTCGTGGCTAAAAATCCAAATTACCATTTCTAGGTCTTTCCTCAAAAATCAATCCTCCTACTAATTTCCATGCCTAATTCATGCATATAATCTTGTATTTAACTTAGAAGCATGAAGGAGTTACTTACCTTGACATTGCATGAAGAAATCCTCTCTTTGAAGCCTCCCAAGATCGCCTAAGCCATAGAAGAAGTGAAGAAAATGAACCAAGAATCCCTTGTTTTAAAACATTCTGCCCAGGCCGATCTTCGCACCTGCGATCCAGTCCTCGCACCTGCACTTCCGCAGGTGCGCCCAAGAGCCCGCACCTGCGGCTTCCTTCTCCTCCAGCCGGATCCGCACTTGCGACCCATTGCCCGCATCTGCGCCTTCGCAGGTGCGGAAATTCCATCGCACCTGTGATCCCAGCCAAACCATCCCACTCTCGCACCTGCGGAGCCAAAGCCGCACCTGCGGCCAAATCTTCGCAGGTGCGGTCACACCAGATGACAGGAACCTCAGCCTTCTTCAAACTCCCAAACTTGATCCGTTAACCACCTGGAATCCACCCGAGGCCCCCGGGACCTCGTACAATTATACCAACATGTTCCAAAATATAATGCGGACTTGCTCGAGGTCTCAAATCACATCAAACATCATCGAAACCACGAATCGCACCCAAATCCCAACTTTATGAACTTAGAAATTCCAACTTCTGCATCTGATGCCGAAACCTATCAAATCACGTCCTATTGACCTCAAATTTTGTGCAGAAGTCATATTCGACATTATGAACCTGCTCTAACTTCTGGAATCGCATTCCGACCTCGATATCAAAACTTCCACTTCCGGTCGGATTTCTCAAAAACCTTCAAATTTCTATCTTTAGCCAAATGACTTCAAAATAACCTACGGACATCCAAATTCACTTCCGATCGCGCTCCCAACTCAAGAATCACCACACGAAGCTATTCCCAGACTCGGAATCCCAAACGAACATCAATAACTCTGAAATGCTCTTCAAGCCCAAATTTATGAAATTCTTCAAAATGCTGACTTCCACAATATGCATCGAAATGCTCCCGGGTTATCCAAAAACCCGATCTGGACATACGCCCAAGTCCAAATCATCATACGAACCTGCTGGAACCTTCAAATCCTGATTCGGAGGTCGTTTTGCACAAAATTCCAATCTTAGTCCATTTCTCCAACTTAAGGCTTCTAAAATGAGAATTTTCTTTCCAATCCAACTCTAAACTTCCTGAAATTCAATTCCAACTACTCCCTCAGGTCATAGTATCTGAAATGGTGCTGCTCATGACTTCAAATCATTGAACAACGCGCTAGAGCTCAAAACGACCGGTCGGGTTGTTACACCTTTTGGTTTACAATAGAATGTGCCTCAATTGCACTAATTCTTGTCCAATATAGGCCAAAAGATAAAGATGGGAACTTCTCAATAACCCTCTTTTGGCCAGAGACATTCTTGGTAATAATGAGATATTCAAGATTATTCTCATCTATTTTCTCAATATGATATCCATTTCGGCGGATATCTTTAAAACTCAACAAGTTCCTCTTGGACTTGGAGGAGAACATTGCATTCTCTATGATAAGTATTGTTCCCTTGGGCAGAGTTATAGTAGCTCTTGTAGAGCCTTCAATACTACTACCAGAAATTGTAGTAACATCTGCCTTACACATACTTAAATGAGAGAAATATTTCTTCTCTTTGAATATTGTATGTGTCATACATGAATTAATTAAACAAATATTTTTACAATTGAACTTTGATCCAAGTTTGCTTTGTGAGATATCCATATGTGCTTCCCATTGTTTGACATACAAAAATAATATACGAATAAACAATAGTATTTTCATAAAAAAGGAAAAGGAATAAAGTTAAACATATGAAAAATACACATATGACCCAGTATGGTAATGACTATTATAGACATTTTCTAAATACCTGAAAATTTCCGCAAGAGAAAAATATTACCCAAACTTCATTTGAGATTTTTGAAAAATTCTATTCAAGAGGTATGTGATAACCCAAAAGGTCATCCCATATATTTCTAGCTAATTCTGTGTTCCGAGGTCGTGAAAACCTCTTTCTATCTCACCTCGATTTGCGTGCGCAGCCCGGACGTGTAGCCGAGAAGCCTTTATGTGAAAAATTGATTAAAATGATAATTTTGTATTTGAAATTTGAATAAAGTTGATTTAAGTCAACGCTTTTGGTAAACGGAATCGGACCCGTGATTGGACGGTCCTGGAGGGTCCGTAGAAAAATATGGGACTTGGGAGTATGCCCGGAATCGAATTCTGAGGTCCCAAGTCCGAGAAATAAATTTTTAAAGAAACATTGTTTTCTGAAAAATATAAAGGTTTTTGAAAATGAAATTTGAGATGAAACTTGTGGTATCGGGCCCATATCTTGGTTCCGGAGCCCGGAACAGGTTCAACATGTTTTATATGTGTTATCTTTGAAATTGGGAAATAAACGGGCTTCGTTTGGCGTGATTCGGATCAAAAATGGAAAAAATTGAAGTTTAAAGAAGTTTTAAGAATTTCATTGATTTTGGGATTTAATTCGTTGTTTTTATGTTATTTTGGTGGTATAATTACTTGAATAAGTCCGTAAGATGTTGTAGAGGTTGTGTGCATATATGGTTTTGAGCCATAAGGGCTCGGGTGTGTTTCAGATAGGCGTCGGGGTGTTGAAACTTAGAAAAAAAACTGGTTTTTGCTGCTCTTATGTCGACTGTCCCTCCCTTCTATTAGATCGCATAACCTTAGACGCGATCGCATAGTGTAAATTTGAAATGCCTAGTTTTTCTTTTAAGCGTTCGCAAGAATTCATCCGCGATCGCGGAAGCCAGCCTGCTCCTTATACGCAATCGCATAAGCTATTCCGCGATCGCGTAAAGCATTTTTGACCTGTGATATTTTTCCTCTACGCGATCGCAAACAATTTCACGCGATCGCGATGCTTTAAAAACCTGGGCAGATTATAAGTTTCCAAAATCGGGAGTTTCACCATTTTAAACATATTTTGACTTCTAGAACTCGGTTTTGGGCGATTCCCTGAGGGATTTTCACACAAATCGAATGGGTAAGTGTTCTTCCACTATAATTAAATATATTCATGAATTAGTTCTTGTTTTTATCATTTAAATTGTGTTTTGGGTTGAGGGGATATTGGGTTTTGAAAGAAAACTTCAAAAATGAAAATTCATGATTTGAGTGACCAAATGGTATCAGGATTGGATAAATTTAGTATGGGTGAACTCGTATCGGAATGGGTAATCGGAATTTGTAAAATTTGTCGGGTAACGAGGTGCGGGCCCGGGGGTCGACTTTTGGGTCGATGTTTATAAATTTGCAAAGATTGAAACTTTATTATTCGGAATCGTTCCTTATACATTTTATATGCATTTTGAAGTTATTTTAGTTGATTTTGAGCCGCCCGGAGGTCTTCCCGCCCGAGAAATCTATTTTTGAGTACCGAGTTGTCGTCTTTGAGGTAAGCATCTTACCTAACCTTGTGTGAGGGATCTACCCCTTAGGATTGAGTCTTCTATGTTGATTGTAGTCCGCGTATGCGAGGTGATTAGTGCGTACTAGGACTCATTTGCAAATAGATTTACCTTTAGGGATTTTTAGATCCTTGTGTTCCCCGTATATGAATTTCACTTGTTATATCTGAATTTCCGATTCCTAGTTTCATCTCTTCCTGCTTAGATTAGACGTACGTGCCTAGCATTCTTTGTTTCTTATTTGATCTTATTTGACTTAAATGAAGACTTCGTTTTTCCTACCATTATATTATATCTTTCTTCATATACTGCTTATGTGACTAAAACTAGTGTAATCTCGCCCTATAAATGTCTAACAAGTAATTGGAGTATCTATACATTGGTCAAGCATTCCCGTGAGTCGTACGTTGTGATTTAAATGATTTTCCTCTTAAGTACTACTTAGGTTTAAATGATGACCGTCCATGTTGATGGTATTCTTTGATGCTGCCTATTTACTGAGCATTTGTTCAAACTGAGTTTATTCGGTGAAGCTAATTGTCTAAGTGAGATTGGTTATAGATTCCCTTGCCGGGATGATTTGGTTTCTTGGTTGCGAACTTGAATGTATAGAATCGTTGCTATATTTGCCTTGTCTTCCCCTCGTTATGTTGTTCTCTCTTTGTGCTTGGCATTCCTCTCAGTGGCTACTTCTTATGAGTGAGTTTTTACCACTTTTGTGATTTAAGTCTTTGTATTGATTTGCTCATCGCACTTTGTATTCGGCCTTGTTTGCCTTTGCGCCAGTTGTAGCAATATATGTTGTTTCTGTCGCATTCTGATTTTTTTCCTCAGTGGCTGCATTGCATATTTAAATTGGGACTACGGACAGAGATCTGAGAGCTTTCTCCCTGTACTACATTGCATATATAAATTGGGACTACGGACAGAGATCCGGGAGCTTTCCCCCTGTACTGCATCACATATTTAAATTGGGACTACGGACAGAGATCCGGGAGCTTTCCCCCTGTACTGCATCACATATTTAAATTGGGACTATAGACAGAGATCCGGGAGTTTTTCCCCTATACTGCATCGCATATTGAAATTGGGACTACAGACAGAGATCCGAGAGCTTTCCCCCTGTACTGCATCGGATATTTAAATCGGGACTACGGACAAAGATCCGGGAGCTTTTCGCCTGTACTGCATTGCATGACAGATTCTGAGTTGCGGACTGAGTTCCGGTCTCTTTATCATTGAGGACATTTTGATCGAGAAATATAAATATATATATTGAAAAGTATAGCTGAAAAGCAATTATCTCCAGGAAAAGTTATGTCTAAAGGACTTCTATTTCGAAAGTATACTTGAAAAGCATTTGTCTTGCAGAATAATGATATTTGAAAGAGCAGTACTTGGGAAAGTATATTTTGAACATCACGTATTTTGATGATATTTGAAAGAGCAATACTCGGAAAAATATATTTGAACATCACGTATTTTGATAATATTTGAAGGAGCAGTACTTGAAAAAATATATGTTGAACATCACGTATCTATGTGGTTAAGATTTGTCTTATAAATATACATTCAGATAAAGTATGTTTCAAAGAAGAAATTTCTCTATTCCGAAATGATTATATCTTTGAAGCTTTCAAAATAAACTCACGATTCAAAAGTTTTCACTCAAAGGTTGACCAGTTTTATTGAGTTTATTGGCTAAGGCCTGACGTAAATAAATTGATGCAGCGGTGAGTTGTTAGTGCTTTTATTGGGTTGTGATTCCCGCCGTTTTGGATTGCATTCTTTCCATTCTCTTTGCGTATTTCTTCTATGTTGTCCATTGATCGTAACTATTGAATTTTCTTCCGTACTATTCGATCTTATCGTTAATTATATTGAAAAATCTTTAGATAGATATTATGTTTCGGTCATTTATATATTTATGCCTTTTTACTTATTAGACCGGTGGTGTCTTGACTAGTCCTCGTCACTACTTCACCGGAGTTAGTCTTGATACTTACTGGGCACCGCTGTGGTGTGCTTGTACTACACTTTTGCACATTTTTGTGTGCAGATCCAGGTTATCGTTGTTAGCAGCTGCGCATATCATTGCTGAGGAGACTCAAGGTAACCTGATGCTGTGTTCGCAGGCTTCGGAGTCACCTTCCTTTTTTATTCTATTCAACTGTACTTACTTATTCCTAGACAGATGTATTTAGATTTGATAGAAGGTTTCGTAGAGCTTATGACTTGTATTTACCGAGTTTTGGGAAATTGTAAACTCTGCCAAGATGTCTATATCGAGACTGTTATAATTCCTTTATTATTGTTGTTGTTTAGTAGAATTGTTAGGCGTACCTAGTCCCTAAGACTAGGTGCTATCACGATACCCAACAGAGGAAAATTTGGATCGTGACAAGGTGGTCTCCGTTTTTGTGAAAACTGAAAAACTTTGCTCTAATAGTGTTTAGCTAGAAAGCTTTTGGAAAACTTTAAAAGTATCAACACCTTTTTGAAAACAAATGTCGTAAATCATAACTAGTATGCTACTATATCAGACTTGTTTAGTAGTAATGTAAATAAATTATTTATTAAATGATTATGTGATCCGATACGTCATGATTATGTTATTTAGCATTAGTAATGCTAATGTACATTTCATGTGCAATTACTATTTTTACAATTAAATAACAATTATGAAATTGTAATGACTATTGCTAAAAAAATAAATGTACGTAATAATATTGAATTCTCTGTTGCAATTCACGTGATTGATTAGACATCAAGTTCAGTGCTTAAAACGAATATAAGAATTAAATTTAATCAAAACGAACTAACTATTCCATAAAATAAATAATACTAATCGATACTAATGACTATTACTCATGCAAAGAGTTATGATTACATGATGTTTATTCACTAGCTACTACGAATAGGAAAAAAAAAATCAAATAACTCAATCATCTTTAACGACGGATCCATCACCGATCAAGTGGTATATTTTTCCATCAGAGTGCTCAAAGAAGTCTGCCACATCCAAGTGGCTGATGTCAAAATCATTGTCAGAGACAAAATTGGCTTCAAGGCCTTTATTCTTTAGAGATGCTTGATAAAGCTCAACCAAATGTCTTGATACACGACAAATATTTTCCCAATGCCCTTTTCCACCGCAACGGTAACATTCAGTTTCTGAACCATTTGCCTTGGCTTCTCATCTTTCCCTTTCCACTTTTAGTGGTTATTTTTCTTTGGGGGGTGATTAACACCAGGAAAATTTCTTCCTTGTCTATGGCCACGACCACGACCATGACTACAACCACGACCACGAACAGGGCCACGACATTTCCCACGCTTGACATAATGAGAATACACCTTATTCACTTCAGGAAATGGTGTAGACCCAGTGGGTCGATTTTCGTGATTTCTCATGAGCAAGTCATTATTTCGTTCAGCTACAAGGAGAAGAGAAATCAACTCAGAGTACTTATTGAAATCTTTCTCTCGCTATTGCTATTGCAAGACCATATTGGAGGCCTGAAACGTTGTGAACTTTTTTTCAAGCATATCATAGTCGGTGATAGTATCTCCACAGAGTTTCAATTTAGAAGTAATTTTGAACATTGCAGAATTATATTCAGAAACAGACTTAAAGTCTTGGAGCCTCAGATGAGCCCAATCATATCTTGATTGTGGAAGAGTGACCAACTTTAAATTGTCATATCTTTCCTTTAAGCCATTCCACAAAACAAGTGGATCTTTGACTGTGTGATATTCTATTTTCAACCCTTCATCAAGGTGATGGCGCAAGAAAATCAAGTCCTTAGCACAGTCTTGGGTAGATGCTTTATTTTTATCTTTAATGGCGTCTCCAAGACCCATTGCATCTAAATGGATTTCAGCATCCAAGACCCATGTCATATAGTTCTTGCCCGAAATTTCAAGGGAAACGATCTTTCTTTTCATAATGTCAGTCATAATTAAAAAGAGGAGAAAAGTTATACCTTAATCTTCTCAAAGAGCTTCTTGAGACGGTAGAGTCTCGTGCTGATAACGTGTTATGAAACAATAAAAGAAGAAGAACAATATTGCAGAGAAAGAGAGAGAGGGAATTCTTATTGAATTTTTGGGATGATTTACAATGGGATAAGATCCCTCTATTTATAGGAAAAAAATGACTTAGCCACAAAGTAAAACTCTCTAAAAGATAGACATTCACTCTAAATAGAATTCTATTTATAACATATGCCATTTTGTGTAGGAATTTTTGTTCTTATAAAAGATGCTTTACTACACAATAAAACATGGGAAAATGACACTGTACAACTATTCTCAAAATAATAGCCGAAAAATGTATATTTTTTGTATATATATACACATATCATTCTGTATGTTATATACAAAACTTCTATACTCTTTTGACTACAAAATGTAAATAGTTTCTTTGACTAAGAGAGAATGACTTGTTGTTTTTTCATTCATTTTGATTTCTTTGTTCTTTATTATTACAATTTTCTAATTACTACTAAAACATCATATATTTTCCTAGTTGAATAAAAGATAATTGATGAGAGAGGTAAATGAAAAAATTGATATAACAATATCCCAGTGTATTTTCATAAGTGGGCTCTGAAAAGGGTAGGATGTACGCAACCTTACTCCTACCCTGGAAGGACAGAGAGACTGTTTTCAGAAGACCCTCAGCTAAAGAAAAGATGGAAGATGCACTGATAGCAAGTAATAATAATACAGAATATTTAGAAAACTAAATCCAAGATAACAAAAGAGAAGATGAAAGAAGTACTGATCACAAGTAACAACAGCGTAAAATATATAGTAATATCAAATTAAAGGGATATTGATGGTAAGTACTAACAATACAAGATATGTGAAAATAGCAAACTAAGGGTAAAGGGGATACCAGACTAACACTAATACCGTTGAACTAAGGAAGACAAAGGGAAACACTCAATTAAATGCTAACCTTCTACTCTAATTTTCAATCTCCACACCCTCCTATCAAGGGTCATGTCCTCGGTAAACTCAAGCTGTGTCATGTCCCGCCTGATTACCTCTCCCTAAGTCTTCTTCGGCCTACCTC
Organism: Nicotiana paniculata; assembly: GCA_005239505.1. Lineage (NCBI taxonomy): Eukaryota > Viridiplantae > Streptophyta > Magnoliopsida > Solanales > Solanaceae > Nicotiana > Nicotiana paniculata. The sequence continues at coordinate 5,660 of MDKI01063206.1, read as the reverse complement.
TACCCTTCCTCTTATCCCTCAAGGCCGACCTCTCGCACCTCCTGATCGGGGCATCTGTGCTTCTCCTCTTAACACGTCCGAACCATCTCCGCCTTATCTTTCGCATCTTTTCCTCTACAAGGGTTACTCTCACCTTGTCCCTAATAACTTCATTCCTAATTCTATCTAACCTCGTGTGCCCGCATATCCATCTCAACATCCTCATCTCCGCTACTTTCATCCCCGCTAAATGAAAAAATTGATACAATCAAAATTAATCAAAGTAGTTAATTTTTTAATTCTTGATCACCATTTTTTTTAATTCAAAGAAGCATTATGGACGACACCAAAGTTTTGAGACGTACTTAGGCGATCTATGGAAAATAAGAAAATACTTGAAAAGTACGTATTCTTTGAAGTTTGAAGTACGAAAGTCACTGAGATATACTTGCAAATTTTTCTCCTTTAAAAGTACCAAAAATTAACCGAACTATCGAAACTGAGTATTCCTTTTATGAAATTTTAAATCGTGTTATATTTCACTTTTTGTTTTGTTTTGTTTTGTATAACTAACTTTATGCATGGTTATGAAATTTGAGTTTCTGCCTAAAGCTATTCAATAATTAATTTCATATAATTAATCTCATCTCATATTATTTGCACAATTACGTTTGTTGTAATACTAGTTATTTTAAAAAGATTAACATTAAAATTATTGTCACGACCCAAAATTTTCACGTTCGAGATCATGATAGAGCCTAACATTTCACTTACTAGGCAAACCAACGTTAGAATAATCTTAAGCCACTTTTAAACAAACCAAACTTAACTGATATTAATTTATAAAAATAATTGTGATGGAAATGAAATAAAGTGCGGAAAAGTCAAAATAACTGAATAACTAAATACAACTCCAAATCTGATGTCACAAGTACACGAGCTACTAGAATAATACACATAAAGGTCTAAATGAAAGTAAAGTTGTCTGGAAAAAAATACATAGCCAAGATAAAGTAGAAGGGGACTTCAGAGATGCAGATGCCGTGCAACTATACCTCAAGTCTCCTCTAGAAAGCTGAATCCGAGCAAGTCTGTGGTACGCCGCTGGGACCGGCTCCAAAATCTGCACAAGAAGTACAGAGTATAATATGAGTACAACCGATCCCATGTACTCTGTAAGTGTCGAGCCTAACCTCGACGAAATAGTGACGAGGTTAAAGGGGGTCACTTACAATAACATGTACGCAATATATAAAAATAATAACAGTAGAGGATCATACGGAAAAGTAAAGCAGTTATCTCATCAAAATAACTAAATCCTCGAAATTCAGTAAATATAAATATACCAAATACTCGTACAAAAGCACCAAAACCAATACAATTCAACAAGGGATACAAAATACATAAACTGTTGAGCGTGCAACCCAATCTCACCGTACAACACTATCCACCCTTATTTCATCATGTAAATATCAATAATAATAAGTAAATATATGTTGCGGCACGAAACGCGATCCCATCATATAATCATACTCAATTTCATAATTCACTCTTATTTTACCATATCAATCCATCCTTATTTTCCTAGTTGCAGCTTGCAACCCGATCCCACAGTATCAATATAAATTCACTCTTATTCCACATGTTGCGGCGTGCAACCCGATCTATAAATAAACCAACAAGTGCAATCAATCAGCAACTCAAATGATCAGAAATTCTACGGTTAACGAATATGAAAGCTACAATTAACACTAGGCAACATGATAAGTCACATGTATGGCAAATAAAGGGTACAAGTAAGACAATTAAGGAAATTATCAATTATGCATAGAAATGAAAGAAATCTACATTTTATAATACTAGAATAATAAATATCAAGTAGCAAGTTAAGGCATAGGAAACAACTAAAACACGTAATAATCAAGACATGTAACAATATAATTAATGAAATTGTTTAACCAAAGAATTAGATCGTTTGACTAAAGCTATTTCTAGGATGAACACGAGTTACTGATAATCAAGGAAATAGAGAAAAATAAATAATAGACAATATTGCAGAAATATAGAAAAGCAAAGTAGATTGTATTCGAGAATCAAATGCCTTTACAAGCTGTATTCCCGTTCCTTATATAGGAGATTCCTTGATATAACGTACAACTATTGCTATGATTGCCCATTAATGACTAATTATGACATTAATGGGGCGTTACAAAGGATAATGGTAATTGGGGTACGATTACATAACGTACGAGTAATCAATTGTGGGTCTTTGAATTTGCCCGTAGCTTTATCCAGATTCATTCTGACCGTTTTTTTCTTCCCTGTCTTGATCAGGTTCAGTTTCCCGTGGCTGATGAGCTCGTGAGTTTATTGAATCGTGCCTCTTTGTTCCGTACCTCTTCAAAGAATCAGATCCAGCTGTCGCGTTCTCCTGTCTCCACATAACTGGCTGAGTTGTCAAGAGTTGGCTTACGTGTGAAACTTTTTTTTACCAATACAGATAGTCCCCCTACTTACCATATATTTATCGATTAATATTTGGTAAGTGGATACTCATTTATGGAGGGAATATTTTGCCGCCGCTTTCCCTCGAAACATTGTATCCCTCTCTGAATCATAGGCGTCGTTTGTCACTTCTATTTAATGCTCATACCACGTGTCCTTCTCGGATTGGTTATGAATTTACTCGGCACCTTTTAGGTCTTTTTGCGTCTGCATTAGTCCCGAAGTGACACCTTCAATTATGACTTTTCATCATTATTTTTCTTTTTTGTCATGTTTGACGGTTGTCCTCAAGTATAAATACCTTTCTTCTTTTCTTTGCTTCCACGAAACACTTTCTAACTTTGGCTTTTGTAAAGAACTTTTTTCTTTCCTTTGTAAACATGTCTTCTTCAAATCAACCTCAGAGAGTAATAGATATTGAAAATTTAACGCCATCTTCTACTCCGACTAGGAGTCGGAGAGGTAGTAGACTTAGGAGTCTAGGATCCACTCCTTCGAGAGGCTCCTCTTCTTCTCAGATAGTTTCCCCTCCTTCCTCTAGGTCTCTAGTTTCTCCGAGGTTAGGGCTTCCCGAACTTTGTCTAGAGGTAGAGGTGAACGCCATCGTGAACCTGGAGTTGATGAAATTTTACCTGTTGAGTTTTTCTTTGCTAGTGATAATAAAGTTCTCGTAGACCAATCTTCTTCCCTTGAGAGTGTTGAAAGGTATCCAACCCTTATTATTGAGGGTCAAATTTCCCTTGTTCGTAGGGAGTGTTTTTGGAGGCCTGATTTCCCTGTCTACATTTCGAATAGTAATCAAAGAATAACGTCTTACAAGACGGGATACTCTTTTGTTTCTACGTACCCTTTTACTCTAGGGTTTAGACCTCCCATTGATCCAGTCATAATTGAATTCTGCCGTTTCTTCAATATCTGCTTAGGACACGTTGGTCCGCTTGTGTGGTGAGTTGTCGCATGTCTTAGGAGTTTAGCTTCTTTAGCCTCAGTTCCTTTTACTTTCAACCATCTTATTCATCTCTACTCTCCTGCCTTGTTTCGTTAAGGGGTTTTTACTCTGACTGCTAGGATTAAAAGAGTGTTGGTAACCCCTGGAGATGATAAGGATAGGGGTTGGTACCTCCGGTATGTTGTTGTACCCACTGTTGGTTTAGTGGGTGAAGAAAATCTTCCCTTCCCTGAGAAGTGGAATCGTGCACGTGAGTTTGCTTTATCTCACATCTATTTACTTTTCCTTGTTCTGACTTGAGATGTTTTACTAACACCGTATCTGTTTCTTCTTCTCTCAACAATCATGAGTACTGTTGAGAATGTCTACGGTATCCGTGATTGGGTAGAAAAATTATTGTTCGTTGCTCCTTTAGAAGAGAGATCTTGGAAGTACTTCGCTGGGAGGTATGGTTGGAATGTAAAGACCCACGGTAAGTGAAGCTTTTGTTCTTGCTTCTTTCCTTACTCGAGCCTCTTCTTTCTCTGTCGCTTAATTTTTTCCCTTTTGATAGGGTTCTCTGCCCGTGGGGTGTCTGCTTCATCTATCCCGAAGATGTCTTTGGCCCACGCCCAAGAGATTATTGTTGGTTCATCTTCCTCGAAGAGGAATATTGGTGAGTCCCGTTCCATAGAAGAAGAAGAAGACGAGGGAGCTTTGGTGCGCAGGCCACGGAGAAGGCGGGTGGTTTCAGACGATGAGTCTACACCCATGAATTTGCCTTCCGTTTTTGTGGTTGATCCCTCTACCTTTGAAGATATTTCACATTCCCCCATTCATAAGTCTGTAGATTACTTGTTCCATGAAGGTTTTGACCTTGCTCCTGATGATGTCCCTTTAGCTGCTGTTTTTCCTGCTTCTCTAAGAGAAGCTGTCTCATCTGCTCCTTTGGCTATTACGGCTTCTGCTGTTTCTTTGCCGTGGCTTCCTCAACTCTTCAATCCTCCGTGCCTGCTGCTTTGCCCGTGGCTTCTCCAGTTCCTCAACTGTCCGTGCCTGTTGTTGCTTCATCTCTGCTTGCTTCCATGCCTTCCGCTAGGGAAGTAGGGTCTTCCAACAGAGGTATGCGGCAGGTGATAATAGAGGTTCCAGCTGAGGGGAATCTTTTCAAGAAAACGGGTGATCCCGAAGTGTGGCTCAAGCCTTTGATAGGTCCCGTTGAGAAAACCAAGCTAGCCAGCCATAGTGCTCTTACATGGGCCAATGAAGTTGTGCATACCTCTTTGAAGGTATGATACAAATTATCCTCTTTCATTTTCGCATATGAAATTTATCATATCTAATTGGTTTATTTCTTGTAGATTAATCTTATAGGCATGGAGCTCATGAAGAGGATCTCAAATACGGATCAGGAGACAAAAGAGTTGCAGGCTGATGCTGATAATTGGAAGGCACAATATGATAGCCTAAGGATTGACATGGATGCCTTAGAAGAGGAAATGAGTACCTTGAAGCGGCAGATGAGGCTCATGACGGCAGAACTGGCAGTAGAGAAGGCTTCGTCCAGTCAGGATGATAAAGACAAGAGTTTTCTGGAGTCCTCATTTGCTGAGCAGCTGTCCCGCGCCTCAGAGGAGATTAGAGACTTGAAAAACTTGCTGGGGCAGAAGGAGGAATACTCAGGCGAGCTCGTGCAATCACTCACTCGTACTCAAGAGGACCTTCATAGTGATTTAGATAAAGTTCAAACTATGGAGGAGTCGATTGTACCGTTAAGGGCCGCCCATGAAGCTGTTGAAGCGGAGAAGGACGGATTGAGAGCCGAGCTTCAAGTATGGGCAAGGGATTATGAAGATCTTGAAGAGGTGGCTGCCGTTGATGTGAGCTGGGCGTATATGAATTCTCGCCTATACACATTGACGGAAATGACTCAAGATGGTTTCAACCTTAGTGCTGAAATAGCTAAAACTAAGGAAGCCATGGAGAAGGCTCAACAAGATCATAACCTCTCTTCACCTGATGGTGAGACTCCTGCTGCTCGTGCCTCTTCATCCCTAGTTGCTCCCGCTCCTTCTGCCATTGAAGTCAACCTCCCTCCTGAAGAAATTTGGATCTCTTTAAAGTCCCCAAATGACAACTTAGGGGAACCTCAATGTATAAAGATTCTATATATCTAAGTATAAGCTAATACTTAGTTTTTATTTAGCCGTTTTAATATATTAATGCTAGTATGACTTTTGTTTTCCGT
>ML337444.1:0-73236 GCA_005239505.1 Nicotiana paniculata | reverse complement strand
GACTTAACCGCAACAGGCACCCTGGCGTTTGGGCTCTAAGGCCTGGCTAACGCCAGGCACCCCTGGCGTTTGGGGTCTAAGGCCTGGCTAACGCCAGGTACCCCCTAGTGTTTGGGTTCTAACGCCTGGCTAACGCCAGGCTTGTCCCGGATCGCTCCTTTTCGACTCTTGCACGTATTTTTCGACGTTTATGCTTTCATTTAGCTCGGCTTCCAATTCCAACTCACCTACACATTAAATAAGCTTCATTAGGCACATACGACGTGTATTTTTATCATTAAAACACATAAAATGCAAGGTATATAATGCTTAAAATCATGAATTCTAGCCACGCATCAGCGCCATCACGACTGGCCTAGATTTGGGGTCGTGACAAAGTAGCTCAGTTGTTCAACGAAGGCCATCTTTAGGATTTCCTCAGTGATCGACCCAAAAATCACTTCAGGAGAGATACCCCAATAGAAATAATGAGCAAGAGGAACCTCAACATGTTATCCACATGATCGTCGGCGGGTGCGACATCCCACAAGGCCCTATTTTCAACGCAAAGTATTGATCACAAAATAGAAACGAAATCGGGACTATGTGCTCGAAGGCACTCTAGTGTTCAACGACGAAGAAACAGAAGGCTTCTCTCAGCTGCACAACGATGCCCTGGTAATTTCTATTTTGCTAAATAGAATTCAAGTTAAACGTCTTCTCGTTGTTTCAGGTAGTTCGGTGAACATAATCAGATCAAGGGTCGTAGAGCAGCTCAGCCTGTTAGACTAGATTGTACCTGCATCTCGAGTCCTAAATGGCTTCAACATGGCTAGTGAAACAACGAACATGGAGATAATACTACCAGTGAATGTGGCCGGGACCATCCAAGACACAAAATTTCATGTCACCGAAGGCGACATGAGGTACAATGCACTGCTCGGAAGGCCATGGATCCATAATATGAGGGCAGTACCGTCGACCCTTCACCAAATGATGAAGTTCTCAACAGTGGATGGTGTGAAAATAGTTTATGGGGAACATCACACTGCAAAGGAAATGTTTCCGGTCGACGAGGTGACGCCAATACAAACACCTTCGACCTCATAAAAGTCGAGCACCAAAGATAAGAAAGCGGCCAAATAGCAATCACCGTCTCCAGCCTCGACCGAATCAGAGAAACGGGTAACCGGAGAGGAAGAAGAGGATTTTATCACTCCTCGAACTTTCATCGTTCCCGAAGAATCGGATGCAACCAAATCAACGGTCGAGGAGCTGGAACAGATGATACTGATCGAGCATCTACCCGAACTAAAGGTATACCTGGGAACGAGGTTAACCCTTTTACTCAGAAAAAACTCATTCAATTTATTATTGATAACATGGATTGCTTTGCATGGTCCCATTTAGACATGCCAGAAGTCCCGCCCGAGATAACAACTCATCGGTTGAGTCTGGATCCCAAGTTCAGACCGATAAAGCAAAAGAGAAGGCCTCAGCCCGAGGTGAAGCACACCTTCATAAAGGAGGAGGTAACCAAACTTCTTAAAATAGGGTCCATTCGGGAAGTAAAATATCCTGAGTGGTTATCCAACGTAGTCATACTCCCCAAAAAGGGGAACAAACTTAGAATGTGTGTAGATTATAAGGACCTAAATAAAGCATGTCCAAAAGACACTTTTCCTTTGACTAACATCGATCGAATGATCGATGCCACGACCGACTACGAGATACTTACTTTTTTCTACACGTATTCTGGGTACAACCAAATCCATATGGACCCAGTAAAACAGGAAAAAACTTCTTTTATCACTAAGTATGGAACTTACTGCTATAATGTAATGCCCTTCAAGCTAAAAATAGCGGGAGCTACATATGAACGCCTAGTTAACCATATGTTCGAAGAACCTATAAGGAAATCAATGGAAGTTTACATTGACGATATGTTAGTTAAGTCTCTGCATGCAGAGGACCATTTGACTCATTTTCAAGCGATATTCGAAATCTTCAGGAAATACAACATGAAGCTTAACTCCAAAAAGTGTGCTTTCGGGGCTGGCTCGGGCAAATTCCTCGGCTTCATGGTGTCGAATCGGGGAATCGAGATCAATCTCGATAAGATTAAGGCCATCGAGGACATCACCATCGTGGACAACATGAAAGCCGTTCAGAGGCTAACCTGACGGATAGCTGCCTTAGGCCGGTTCATTTTAAGGTCATCAGATCGGAGCCACAAGTTCTTTTCCTTGCTCAAAAAGAAAAATGATTTTACATGAACCTCGGAATGTCAACAAGCATTGGAGGAATTGAAATTTTGGCAGATTTCGTGGTCGATTTTTTGCCAACCCTCGTACCCAAAGTGGAAAAGGAACTTCTACTTAAATCGGGTACATCATCGGGGGTATGGACCCTCTTCATGGATGTAGCTTCGAATGTGAAAGGGTCCGGGATTGTCATTGTTTTAAAACCGCCCACGGGCAATGCTATTAGACAATCAATTAAAACTACCAATTGACTAACAACGAGGCCGAGTATGAGGCTATGATTGCAGGTCTCGAACTAGCTAAGAGCTTGGGAACCGAAGTCATCGAAGCTAAATGTGACTCCCTTCTGGTAGTTAACGAGGTAAACAAAACCTTTGAAGTTCGAGAGGACAAGATGCCAAGGTATTTAGACAAAGTGCAGGTCACCTTGCACCGCTTCAAAGAGTGGACTCTACAATATGTACCTCGAGAAAAAAATACTGAGGCCGATGCGCTTGCCAACTTAAGGTCATCGGTCTACGAAGACGAGATCAGCTCAAAGTTGAGGAAGGTCATGCGTAAATTAACTCTACAAGCTTAACCTGGGATTGGAGAAACAAATACATCGAATACTTGAAGAACGGGAAGTTGCCATCGGGTCCTAAAGAATCGAGGACCTTACGAACTAAAGCCGCTCGATTCACATTAGACAAAGACGGAACATTATATAGGAGGATGTTCGATAGTCCATTATCAGTATGCTTGGGACCGGGAGATACTGACTATGTATTGCGAGAAATCCACGAAGGCACTTGTGGAAACCATTCTGGCGCCGAGTCACTAGTTCGAAAGGTCATCTGATCAGGGTAATATTGGGATAGCATGGAAAAAGACTCTAAGGAGTTCATTCGAAGATGCGATAAATGTCAAAGGTTTGCAATAATGATTCACCAGCATGGTGAACAACTTCATTTGGTCCTATCCTGATGTTCATTCATGAAATGAGGAATGGACATCGTCGGTCCTCTGCCATCGGCCCCAAGTAAAGCTAAATTCATATTATTTATGACTGACTATTTCTCTAAATGGGTTGAAGCACATACCTTCTAAAAAGTTAGAGGAAAAGAAGTGATCGACTTCATATGGGATCACATCACATGTCGATTCGAGATACCCGCGAAAATAGTATGCGATAATGGCAAGCAGTTCGTCGGCAGCAAAGTAATAAAATTCCTCGAAGACCACAAAATAAAGAGGATACTATCGATGCTATATCCCCCTAGTGGAAATAGGCAGGACGAATCAACGAATAAGACTATCATCCAAGAATTTGAAGAAAAGGCTAAACTAAGACAAAAGAAGTGGAGAGAAAACTGCTCGAGGTTCTATGGGCCTATCAGACGACATCGAAGTCCACGACCGGAGCAACTTCGTTTTCCTTAGTATATGGCTCCGAGGCCTTAATACCGGTCGAAGTCGGGGAGCCCAGTGCCAGGTTTTGACATGAAACAAAGGAATTGAACCACGAGTCCATGAATACCAGTCACAAATTGTTGGATGAAAGACGAGAAACGGCACTCGTTCGAATGGCCGCACAAAAGTAGCGAATCGAGAGATATTACAACAGAAGAACCAATCTTCGACACTTCAAAGTCGAGGACTTAATCTTAAGAAAGGTCACCATCAGTACTCGAGACCCTAATGAAGGGAAACTCGGTCCTAACTGGGAAGGACCCTATCAAATCCTCGACATAGTCGGGAAAGGATCTTACAAGCTCGAAACAATGAATGACGAGCCATTGTAGAATAACTTGAACATATCGCTCCTCAAGCGGTACTATTGCTAAGGTATGGTTTTCACCTTTTTTATTTACTTAAATATTCGAAACTAACCTATTGCAGGTATCCGATCCAAGAAATCGAGACCTCATGTTTTAAAGTACCATTGCACTATTTTTCCCTTAGACCAGTTTTTATCCCAAATAGGTTTTTCCAGCGAGGTTTTTAATGAGGCAACAACTATGTGCTACCTGATGATAATTCAACAGTATCCAAGGCTTCTTTTCAATCAACCTCGAATACTGTGGGGCATCACCCTCATGTATTATGTATCAATGGGTCTCGATAGGAAGAATATTATAATGGGCCAAACGATCAAATGAACCGTGTCCATATAGTGTAGCCGAGTCCTGACAACAAAAAATGTACGCATGTACAAATAATACAAAGAAGAACTCTCTTTTCTCGAACATTTCATGTTTGAAGTAGAATTTCTATTATACGAAGTCATGCACTTACGATTTTGATCTATTAAACAAAACTAACACTTGTGAAAAATTGCTGAAGGGCCAAGTACAAGAATATCTTGAAAACTCGGGGAGTACCTGCTTGAGCTATCTAAGTTCGAAATCGTAAGACCTTAAAGAGGCACCCCTCGATATATAGGCCAAGTCGATCACACTTGGGGACTAGCATTTCAAACAAGTTCGAAATGTTATCGGGAAAAAAGTCCAAGAGACTTACCCAAAGGCTATAGCCATATTAAAGACTACGGTAATATAAAAGGTTACAGCCGAAATAATGCAGCTCGGAGACGTCCGAATTCCGCCATAAACTAAAGGCCTTCAAATACTTTAAAAAACCGGTTAAATAAGGCTACCGTCGGCAAAGCAAATAAAAAGGGCTTCGATAAAATCAGTCCTCAAATAATATAAAGGCTTCGATAATATTAGCCTTTGAAAAAACCTCAAGAGGTATCAAAATATCTTAACCCAAACGAGTTAAGAAAAAATTGGGTTCCGATACTTGAACCCTCAAGAAACCCAATGGGTACAAAAAAACACATGCTAAGGCATAAAGAAATTTTCACTAAGTCTTTTAGCCGAAAATGAAAAAATGATAGCCGTTTTTAGAGGCCAAATTGGCCCAACCTAAAGAGCCAAAGGGCCGATAAAAATAGCCTAAGGGCCAATATAAAAGAGCCTAAGGGCCGATCTTATAAGCCTAAGGGCCAATAGTTAGAGTTCGAGACCTAGCTCTCACTTGATTCGAACCCAAGGGTTCAGTTATTCCAAGCACAAGTAAATGATAACTACAGATTCACCTAAAGGATATATCGGTAAGCTCGAAATACTTAACAACCCTATGATGGAAACCTAAGGGTTCACTTAATCCTAAAACTCAAGATTCATTCGAACCTGGTTATTAAAAGATAACTTGTCAGTCAATTCGATCGAGGCATTGCCGAGATAAGGTCTCGAATGAGTTTCGAATTCGGGGACTCGCCCTCGTAAAAATGAAAAGATTAAGGGTTTGTTCCGATCACGAGTGGAATTACAACAATAAAAATTTTCAACGAAGGCAAATAAACATACAAAGACATAAAAAAGAAATTTACGAAGGAATCAGAGGGAAAATTTCCATTATATAAAACATATATATACAAGGGGCCAGTCAAAGCCTTACAAAGGAAAAAGAAAAAGAAGTTATAACCTAACTACTATTGAGGCTAGTCCCCTCGAGGCCGGTCTCCTCCCGAGCAACTTCTCCGGGTGCATCTTCTTTAGCAGCCACATCTCCATCTTCCCCACTTCTGGACTCGCCTTGGATTCCCTCTACATCATCATCATCATCATCGGAAGTGGTGAGCTACCTAGCTTCGGTCTCGAGCTCTTTGGCCCGATAAATTTCCTCAAAGAGGTCAAAACCTTGAGCATGAATTTCCTAGAGGGTTTCCCTTTGGGATTGGCATTTCGCCAAGTCACTATACCACTGCTCCCGGTTGGATGCCTCCTTCAATTGAGTTTGGACAGCTACGACATCAGCCCGGTACATAGATATGGACTTTTCCGCCTTGTCCTTAGTCTTTTCAATCTCAAGCTTGTCCTCGGTAAGCCCGGCTTTGAGTTCTTAGACCCTCTTGGCCTGAACCTTTTACTTTAAGGTCTCGGAGTTGGGCCTCCGACGAAGATAATTTGGCTAAAGCTGTCTCCTTTTCAGCAGCAAGACGGTCCATCCTAGCTTTCCACCGATCACAATCAATATTAACCTGACCGACCTCTGCCAGAAGAAGACCGATCTTCTCCACCTTCTACTGCAACTGAGATATCAAAGTGTTAGCTTCTATAGTAGAATCGATTCCGTACTGAATCAAAACGACGGTTACCTGCTTGTCCAACTCGGCCTCCTCTTCATGAGCCTTGGCCAAGTCCGCTTGAAGGTCCTTTATGACCTTGTCCTTTTGGCCCCAAAGAATCTTCAGAGCGTTCCTCTCTTCCGAGACCCTTCGGAGATCGACTTCGCACTGACTAAGGTCAGCTCAAAATTTTGCATAATCCTATAAAAAGAGAAAGAACACAAGTTAGAAAGAATAACATTGGAAAATAGGTGAAGAGGAATAACCAGAAAGCAACAAGCACTTACCTTGGAAAAAAGTCGCTGAGCTTCCGCCACGAGGATCAAAGCGTCAGTAATATCGGAGGCATCATCGACCCCCACGAAGTAATCCAAAAAGGATCGCCAACGCTAGTGCCTCCTTCAATCTCAGGGGTCGTCATCCTTTGGGAATACCTTATTGCCTCTTCAGAGAAGATCGACATTAAAGGCATTTGACCTATTGTCATGGCCCCGAGCGAATCGCTCGAGGTGCTCTGTTGGATCCTCCTGGTATCAGAATCGGCCCCGCCCAGTGTAGAAGTTAATGTTCGAGAAACCATCTCGACCTCAGGAGATTTGGGGTTCATCCCCGAACTCTTCTTTGAAGCCTCTTCGATGTGGGGCTCGGTTTATAGCAGGTGGCAACTCGGAATGTGAAGCAACCTCGGTAGCCTTTCTAGGCGAGCTATCAATGCCGAGGTGCCTTCTTCTTCTTCCTCATCCTGGTCCTTCAACGTTTGGACCGCATCCGCCGAGAGTCCGACTATATTTCTCCTCACCCTTTGAGGTTTGGGTTTGGAAACCTCGGATTGCGAGGGATCTTTCCTTTTCTTGTCCTTTTCCGGCCTCGGAACCGGGTACTTAGCTTCTCCACCTTCACTCTAAGGCCTCATAATGGCATATTTGGTCAGGCCTACATAAACAAAAGATTAGTAAAGGAGAAAATGGGTAATTTCTTCAGAATACGTAAGAAAAGAATTTACCATGGTTCTTGGGCTCCCACCTGCCTTGAGTCAAATCCCTCCACACTCGCTCATCACGAGTCGAAGTGGAGGCAAGCTTGTGGATCCAATCCTCAAAATCGGGCACCGCCTCAGGCATCCAAGGGGCAGCTGCATGACTAAAGGTAAATGTTAGGAAAAATCAAGGGAAACACAGAACCAAAGAGCGAGAGGTCACTTACTCTTGGATTTCCACTCCTCTGGGAATGACATATTTTCCTTCGATATTATGTCACAAGTCCTCACCTGTATGAATCGAATCATCCAGCCTCGATCCTTGTCCTCCTCGATTTTCAAGAATAAGGCCTTTGTTGCTCGGAAGTTGAGTCTAATCAACCCTCGATAGGGTCGAGGTCTGTACAACTGAATAAGATAGTCCAGCATGAACTCCAACCCCCAAGCCTCATTGGAGTAGAAGCACAAATGATCACTATGCGCCAAAGTGAGGGTTGGAGCTTACTGAGGGTAACCTCGTATCTCTTACAGAAGTCAAAAATCACAGGGTTGACGGGACCCAATGTGAAGAGCTAAGTGTAAATACTCAAGAATCCCTTCACATGTGTGGTGATGCTCTCTTCAGGTGTATGGATAGGCACCACCACCTCTAGAATCGTTTTCAATCCTTCTTCATTGCATCGACATGACCTCGATAATTGAAAACATGTACATCGACACATGTTCGCATCGGCCCGATACCGATGAGGGGTTATCAACTTTAAAATCGGTTCTGAGGACATATGGTTCAGGAACGTATTCATGGAGGGATGGTTCTACCGGCGTTTTATCAACGGCAGGCCGGGAGGAGGAAGATGGAGCTTTCTCTTTTTTCCGCACTGTTTTAGAGGTCTTCGCCATTTATGTATGTGAGGGGAGTATAAAAAAGGTGTAAAACTGGTGGTTCCGGTAAAAACAAGTGTTTTAATGAAACGGCGATGAGAGAAAGGAAATGAGGATTGAGAACTACAAAATTTATGATCAAAGCAAAGTAAAGCTTGAATCTACTAAAGAGGTGATATTTATAGGTTTAAAATGACGGTTCAGTGTCACTAGTGGCCGATCCAACTGAAAAACATTGATGGTTTTTGGGAACCGAACCGACGGGACGTTTCGATCACATCCATCGCTTACATCATGTGGGCGACGTAATGATCGAGGTATCGAGGAATTGAGGCTCAAATCATTTCTTATCATTTCATTCTAAGAAATGCGGGGACTATCTGTATACGATTAAAATTGACCATACCCGATTTTACGAGCTTGGGGGTGTGCCTTGAGAGTGAGCCGGTATCGAAGCAAGTTCGGGATAGAAGAGAACGAAGATTAAGGGATTGAGATCAGGTTAAATCGAAGCCTAAGTAACAGAATCACGAGATATTTGCAACCGACCACCAATCTTGATGAGAATCTTGGAACTGGCAGAACCATTAACGGTTATTGATATCAATCATGTATTTTACTTCCAAAATTAGAGTTATACCTTATTTAGGATTCCTTTACTATATAAAGAGGAACCGTTTTCATTTGTAAGGGCATCATTAGCTCACACGTATTATCACTTATGCAACTACTGAGAAATACAAAGCACTCTGCCCTTTAACCCGCTCTTAACTCTTTACTGTTCATATTGTTCATGCGGTTCTTATTATTATTGTGGAACTTGACGATTGATCTCGATAATATTCTAAGCTGAGGTCGATAATTCACGAACGACACTAGTTTGATCTATTACAATCATTTAATTCCTTTATTTGTTTAGATATTTATCAATTGGCATTGAATTAGATCACGTATCCTTATAAACACACTATAAATTTAATTGTTACTCGTATATCGAGGTGAACAATGGTACCTGGTGGTGATCGTGGTTAGAAAGTGGCTGGTGATGGTAGTGTGCATTGGTGGCAGAAGTTGGTTGTATGTTGGTCTGATACATGATAAAAGAATTTTCAAGAAGTTCAATCAACATTGACCATAATGCAGATGTTGACACTGCTAAAAACAGTTCTTTTCCAATTGACTATTATCGAATGATTTGGTCGGTTGAAAATACCGACCCAAAAATTGACCAAGTCACACAGAATTAGCACATTGTTATAAAATAAAGACAGTAAAGTAAATAAATGGAAGACAAGTATAGAGGTATATTGATATTTTTATTCAACTTCAAATTGATGTAAATAATGAACTGAAAACTCCTCTATTTATAGAAGAAAGAAGACATCTGCAAGGCTTTTCAGGAAGCATCTGCAAGGCTTTCCTTTAGCTGCTTGTAAGCTGTCTGCATGAGCTGCTTGCAACCTGTCTGTTTAATAAGAAGTTGCTGCAAATCATTTCATTGAGTTGCTTGCAACCTGCCTGCATCAGCCGCTTGTAGATAAACTTAAACATAGTATTAAATGGATAATCTTCTTTAGGAAGATTATATATAGCTGAGTAATAAATGAACATCCACAATATAATTATTTTCATAACACTCCCCCTTGGATGTTCGTTAAAAGGTATTGTGCCTCGTTAAAACCTTACTAGGAAAAACCCAGTGAAAAAAATCCTAGTGAAGGAAAAGGAGTAAACATATTTAACAATACATATTACTAGCTGCCTCATTAAAAACCTTACAAGGAAAACCCCATGGGAAAAACCTTAGTAAGGAAAAAAGAGTACAACGCGTATTTCACTCCCCCTGATGAAAACCTTTCTTCAAATATTTGAGTCGCCACATTCCAATATTGTATACCATCTTCTCAAAATTTAAAGTTGGCAAAGATTTAGTAAACAAATCTGCTGGATTGTTACTTGAGCAGATTTGTTGCACATCGATGTCACTATTTTCTGAAGATCATGTGTGTTGAATAATTTCGGTGAAATGTGCTTCGTTCTATCTCCTTTTATAAATACTCCCTTTAATTGGGCTATGCATGGAATATTGTCTTCGTGTTAAATTGTGGATCTTTCATCACATTGCAAGCCATATTTTTCTTGAATAAAATGAATCACTGATCTCAACCATATGCATTCCCTACTTGCTTCATGAATGGCTATTATCTCAGCATGACTTGAAGAAGTTGCAACAATTGATTGCTCTGTGGAGCACCATGATATGAAAGTACCTCCACATGTAAACACGTACCGGTTTGAGATTGAGATTTATGGGGATCATATAAATAACATGCATCTGCATAACCAACAAGATCTGCGCTACCTTTGTTAGCATAAAACAAACCCATATCAAGAGCTCCCTTAAAATATCGCAAAATATGCTTAATCTCAGTCCAATGTTTTCATGTAGGAGAAGAGCTATATCTTGCTAGTAAATTAATATAAAATGTTGTGTCAGGACTTGTAGCATTAGCAAGATATATAAGTGCACCAATTGCACTAAGACAGGGTATTTTAGGACCAAGGAGTTCATCATCATCTTCTGGAGGTCGGAACGGGTCCTTATTAACTTCAAGTTATCGAACAACCAATGGTGTACTCAATTGGTGCACTTTGTCCATGTAAAAGAGTTTTAAAATCCTTTCTGTTTAGGCAAATTGATGTATAAAGATCCCGTCTGCTAAATGTTCAATTTGTAGTCCAAGAAAAAGTTGTCTTTCCAAGATCTTTCGTCTCAAATTCTTTCATAAGATATTCAATTTCCTTTTGGAGCTCTTTTGGAGTTCCAACAAGATTTATGTCATCAATATAAACAGCAAGTATAACAAATTCAGATGTCATTTTCTTTATAAAAATACATGGACAAATAACGTCATTTATGTAACCCTCTTTCAATAAATATTCACTAGGGCGATTATACCATATGCGCCCAGATGCCTTAAAAGCGTACAAAAATCTTTGTAATTTGATCGAGTACATTTCTCGAGACTTTGAATTATATGCTTCAAGCATTTTAAATCCTTCAGGGATGTCACGACCCCAAAACCCAGACCAGCCGTGATGCCGCCAATCATGGAATACGCTAGCCAACTACCACATGTTCGCAATTTCTTTAAAAATCCCAATCAAGTTTCAAGCATTTCATAAAATATGCAGAGTTTAGTAAATAAAGTAGGCCAATAAACAGTGCCACCAACCCCAAAAGTCGGAGCCAACATGTCATGAGCATCTAGGGAAAATAAGCCAAAGGTATACTATTATAATACAAAACCTCCGAATAAATAACTAGATACAACAAGAAGGGAAAGAGCTCCTCCCGCATGCAAAAATGGTGGAATGAAATGAATTTCACGGAGGCCTTTTTTTATACTGTTCTGCCAGCATTTCCGCACCTGCGGACCCGCACCTACGGTCCCAGGTGCACACCTGCACAATCCCACTAACGGACCACTTCTCGCACCTGTGGCCAACTCTCTGCATCTGCGGCTTCGCAGGTACGACCATCTCTTCGCACCTGCGGAATTCCTCTGCCTAGCTTCCTTTCTCACCTGCGCATGGCCTTTTGCACCTCCGACATCGCACCTGCGGCTACCCTTCAGCAGGTGCGGTCAAAACTCGAAACTCACACCAGCAGCTAACTGCAGCAAATTTCCAAGTTTAAAACCCCGCCAACCATCCGAAATCAATACCGAGCCCCTCGGAGCCCCAAACAAACATACCAACACACTCCATAGAACTATTCCAACTTAGTTGAGCCTTCGAAACACCAAAAAAAACATGAAAACACCAAAATGATCAAATTCAAGCCTATGAACTTTGAAACTTCAAAATTTCGCCAACTACGCCGAAACAATACAAAACGCCTCCGATTGACATGAAATTTTGCAGACATATCCAAAATGACATTACAAACCCGGTCCAACTTTCGGAACTCCATTCCTTCCCCGATAGCCTATTTTCCCACTGCTGACCAGAAATCGCAAAAAACTATCTTTCTCCAATTCAAGCCTAATTCTACACCGGACATCAAAACTTCATTCCGCACACACTCCTAATTCCCAAATCACTTAACGAAGCTATCCGAGCCATAAAATCCAGATTTCGAGGTCGTCCACCAATAAGTCAACCCTCAGTTGACTTTTTCAACTATTAAGCTACTTTAAAAGACTTAATGCCTCAATTTTCACCATAACCACTCCGGACCCAAACCAACTGATCCAACACAACAAAAAAAGGCTAGCAATATATGACAAATGCAGAAATCGGGGAAAGGGATTAATCTCACGAAACGACCGACCGGGTCGTTACATCCTCCCCCTCTTAAACAAATGCTCGTCCACGAACGGGTCTAGATACATACTTGGAGTTTCAAATAAGTGAGGATATCTGTCCCACATCTCCCGCTCGGTCTCCCAGTTAGCATCCTCCAACAGTTTCCCTCTCCACTGAACCTTCACTGAAACTATATCCTTAGACCTCAGCTTCCTGACCTGTTGACCCAAAATAGCCACTGGCTCTACCTCACATGACATATCACCCTCGAGCTGAACCATTCTGAAGTATAAAACATGGGACGGGTCACCAATATACTTCCGGAGCATCGAAACATGGAACACCGGATGAATACTCGATTAACTGGGACGCATAGCAAGCCTATAAGCCACCTCCCCAACCCTCTAAAGCACCTCAAATGGCCCAATAAACCTGGGACTCAGCTTCCCTCTCTTCCCGAATCTCATAACACCCTTCATGGGTGACACCTTCAGCAACACTTTATCTCCAACCATGAAAGACACATCTCGGACCTTCCGGTCCACATAAATCTTCTGCCTAGACGCACCGTGCGAAGCCACTCCTGAATCAACTTTGCCTTACCCAACGCATCCTGAACCAAGTCTGTGCCCAATAGCCTAGCCTCGCCCGGCTCAAACCAACCAACCGGAGATCTGCACCTCCTACCATATAAAGCCTCATACGAAGCCATCTGGATACTGGACTGATAGCTGTTATTATATGCAAACTCCGCTAGTGGCAGAAACTGGTCCCATGAACCACCAAAGTTAGTCACACAAGCACGCAACATATCCTCCAAAATCTGAATGGTGCGCTCTGACTGCCTGTCGTTCTGAGGATGAAGCGCTCGACTCAACTCGACCTGAGTACCCAACTCTCTCTTCACGGCTCTATAAAACTGAGATATGAACTGAGTACCTCTATCGGAAATGATAGAAACTGGAACCCCATGCAATCGGACAATCTCCTTGATATAAATCTCAGCTAACCTCTCCGAAGAATAAGTAGTACCAACAGGAATGAAGTGCACGGACTTGGTCAGCCGATCCACAATAACCCATATAGCATCAAACCTCCTCGAAGTCCGTGGGAGTCCAACTACGAAGTCCATGGTGATTCGCTCCCACTTCCACTCCGGAATATCAAACCTCTGAAGCAATCCACCTAGTCTCTGGTGCTCATACTTGACCTGCTGATAGTTGAGGCACCGAGCCACAAACTCAGCAATATCTTTCTTCATCCGCCTCCACCAATAATGCTGCCTGAAATCCTGATACATCTTTGCGGCACCTGGATGGATGGAATATCAAAAACTATGAGCCTCTGCTAGAATCAAATCTCGAAGNTAGATAAAATCTCACTAACCGACCCGCTAAGGCCTGAACATCAAGGGCTATTGGCCGCTCTACTACTGGAAGGTAGGATAGACTCCCCAAACTCTCTGCTCTGCGACTCAAGGCATCGACCACTACATTGGCCTTCCTCGGATGATATAAGATAGTGAGGTCATAATCCTAGAGAAGCTCTAACCATTTCCTCTGTCGCAATTTCAAGTCCTTCCGCTAGCAGATACTGCAAATTGCGATGATCAGTGAAAATCTTACACTGCACTCCATACAAATAATGCCGCCAAATCTTCAAGGCATGAACAATGGCAGCTAACTCAAGATCGTGCACTGGATAATTCTTCTCGTTCACCTTCAACTGTCTCGACGTGTAGGTGATCACCCTACCGTCCTACATCAATACCGCTCCCAAACCAACTCTAGAAGCATCCCAATAGACTGTGTAAGAACCCGAACAAGTAGGCAAAACTAGTACCGGAGCTGAAGTCAATGCTGACTTGAGCTTCTGAAAGCTCTCCTCACACTTACCAGACCATCTGAATGGAGCACCCTTCTGGGTCAATCTGGTCAAAGGCGAAGCAATAAAAGAGAATCATCCACAAAGTGATGGTAATACCCCACCAAACCAAGGAAACTCCTAATCTATGTAGCTGAGGACGGTCTGGGCCAGCTCTACACTGCCTCTATCTTCTTCGGATCAACCTAAATACCCTCACTAGACACCACGTGCCCCGAGAAAGCTACCGAACCAAGCCAAAACTCACACTTGGAGAATTTCATGTAAAGCTTCTCCTCCCTCAACCTCTGCAACACAACCCTCAAATGCTGAGCATGCTCTTCCTGGCTACGAGAATAAACCAGGATGTCATCAATGAACACAATGACGAAAGAATCAAGGTAAGGCTGAAACACGCTATTCATCAATTGCATGAATGCAGCTGGGGCATTGGTCAGCCCAAATGACATAACCAAGAACTCATAATGACCATATCTGGTCCTGAAACCAATCTTCGGAATGTCAGAATCCTGAATTTTCAACTGATGATTCCCAGATCTCAAGTCAATCTTGGAAAACACTCTGGCTCCCTGAAGCTGGTCAAACAAATCATCAATGCGGGGCAAGGGATACCGGTTCTTCACCGTAACCCTGTTCAACTACTGATAATCAATACAAATACACATGGACCCATCCTTTTTCTTCACGAACAACACCGGTGCACCCCAAGGTGACACACTAGACCGAATGAAACCCTTATCCAGGAGTTCCTGAAGCTACTCCTTCAATTCCTTTAGTTCCGCTGGTGCTATACGATAAGGTGGAATAGAAATAAGCTGGGTGCCTGACACCAAGTCAATACCAAAATCAATATCCCTGTCAGGTGGCATGCTTGGCAGGTCTACATGAAACATATCTGGAAAGTCACAGACCACAGGAACTGAATCAATAGCGGGAGTCTCACCACTGACATCCCTCACAAAGGCCAAACAAGATAAACACCCGTTCTCAACCATGCGCTGAGCCTTCAGGTAGGAAATCACCCTGCTAGGAATATACTCAGAAGAACCTCTCCACTCAACCCTCGGAAACCCTGACATAGCTACGGTCACGGTCTTAGCGTGACAATAAAGAACAACATGACACGGAGATAACCAACCCATGCCCAATATCACGTCAAAATCGACCATGCTGAGTAACAGTAGGTCCACTCGAGTCTCCAGACCCCCAATAGATTACATGCATGACCAATACACACGGTCCACAACAACAATATCGCCCACCAGAGTCGATACATGAACAGAGGTGACTAGAGACTCACGTGGCACATCCAGAAAATGGGCAAAAGATGAAGAAAAATAGGAATATGTAGAAACAGGGTCAAATAAAGCCAAGGCATCTCGACAACAGACTGAGACAATACTTGCGATTACGGAATCTGAGGCCATAGCATCTGGCCTGGCTGGAAATGCATACATGCGAGCCTGACCTTCCCTTGATCGACCTCCCCCTCTAGGGCGACCTCTAGCTGGCTGACTACCACCCCTGGATGCCTGGGCGGGTGGTGAAGTAACTGGAGCTGAAGTCGAGGGCTGGCCCCTCTGCTGAGAAGATCCACCGGAACTGCGGGGACACTACCTCCACACGTGCCCGAAATGTCCACACTCAAAGCAACTCCCTGGAGCTGCAGGCGGGGACTGATAGAAACCACTAGCACCAGAACGGCCATTGGAAGACTCATGCATAGAAGAACCCTGAACTGGGGGTGCTCGAGCTGCACTCTTAGCTGGGAGGGCACCAGATGAAGTACAGATTGACTGAGAACCACGGAGACCCTACCCCAATGATGCACCACTATAAGCTGGGTGGCCTGACTGAGGAGGCCTGAATGAATGACCCCTACCCTGCTGAAAATGTCGCCTGAAGGGAGCACCACTGGAACTGCCCGAACCACGAGGCCTCTTGGCCTCCCTCTCCTGGCGGCGAACGGACTCAATATCTCGATCTATGTCAACAACCTGCTCGAATAAAGCACCCGATACTCTCGAGTCATAAATAGCCGAAGCTAATAAGAAAGACCATCTACAAACCTCCTCACCGTCTCCCTATCAGTAGGGACATTCTCAGAAGCATGCCTAGCCAACTCGGAAAACCTCATCTCGTACTGAGTAACTGATAACTCTCCCTGGCGCAGCTGCTCAAACTGCTTGCGCTGCTCCTCTCTATGGGAATGAGCAACATACTTCTCAAAAAAGATCGCGGAGAACTGCTGCCAGGTCAGAGGTACTGAACCAACCAGCCTACGCCTCTCGAATGACTCCCACCAAGTAAAGGCAGCACCCAGAAACTGAAATGTAACAAATGAGACCCCACTGGTCTCCAAAATACCGGCAGTATGCAGTATCCTCTGGCACTTATCTAGAAACCCCTGGGCATCCTCGCCCTCTGTACCGCTGAAATGCGGAGGCTGAAGTCTGCTGAATCTCTCCAACCTGTGTTGCTCGTCCTCATGCATAGAAGGGACCACATAATCCTGGACCGGAGCAACTGGCTGAGCTGGGGCTGCTCTCGGTGCCTGAATACCCTGTGCAGCCTGCTCAGGTGTCGGGGCAGCTGGAGTCTGGTTGCCTGTCCCGGACTGAGCTGCGGTGGCAGTAGAAGACATGGCGACTGCCTGAGCTAAACTGGTGCACACTGTCAATATCTGAGACAGGGTCTCCTGAAGACCTGGAATAACCATAGGCACTGCTGGTGCCTGAGCCTGTCCTGGTGGAACACCATCGGCGGGAACCTGATCCTGATCGATAGGGGGATCCTATGGTACTGTCCCGGCTGCTCTGCGGGCTGGCCCCTACCTCTACCACAGCCTCGACCTCTCGCTGGTCTAGCCGGTGACCGGTCACTCTGATTGTTATTGTGTGTTCCCACCATCTGTGAGAGAATGAAACAACGTAAGTTCAGATTTCAAGAATCAATAGATTAGCACGAAAGATTTCAAGAAAGACGGAAATCTTTCCTAAAAGTTCGGCAGCCTCTCGAAGATAATTACAGACGTCTCCGTACCGATCCACAAGAATCTACTAAACATGCTCATGACCATTGAGTCCTATGTATCCTAGTCTCTGATACCAAACTGTCACGACCCCAAAACCCAGACCGATCGTGATGGAGCCTATCGTGGAACTAGTCTAGCCAACTACCACATGTTCGCAATTTCTTTCAAAATCCCAATCAAGTTTCAAGCATTTCATAAAATATACAGGGTTTACTAAATAAAGTAGGCCAATAAACAGTGCCACCAACCCCAAAACCTGGAGCCAACATGTCATGAGCATCTAGGGAAAATAAGCCAAAGGTATACTATTATAATACAAAACCTCCGAATAAATAGCTAGATACAACAAGAAGGGAAACCAGAGATGCCGCGGAGGCTGAACAACTACCTCTATATCCTGCAATCCAGCTCCGCACGGAAAGATAGCTAATGCTCATTATCTGCACCTGAATCTGCACACAGGGGTGCATGGAGTAATGTGAGTACGCTAACTCAGTAGTAATGAAAATAAATCAAGTCTAAGTAGCAAGGAAACACATAAAATCAATGTCATCAAATCACAATATACACAACCTTACTTTCCAATAATGTAAATATAGATATACGAAATCATAATGCCTAAAAACCAACCTCAGAAAAGTCCTTTGAAAAATGTTTATTTTCAACAGCTCCAAACCGAAAGATTTAGTATGAAAATTAAATGAATCATATAGAGGCCCCTCGGGCAAAACATATTTCATAAGTTCAGAGTGAAAGTAGTAAAATCATAAGTAGCCCCTGGGGCAAAACATGTATCATAATCAGCCTCTCGGGCATGCCTCACAGTCACTCATAATCAGTCGCTCAGCACCTCTCAGTCACTCAGCACCTCACAGTCACTCATGCCTCCCAATCACTCGTCACTCGACACTCTGTGCGCTCACTGGGGGTGTGTGGAGTCTCCGGAGGGACTCCTTCAGCCCAAGCGCTAATATCAAGTCACCTCGTGGCTGATCATATCCTCACAATAAGGCCCTCGGGCGAATCAGTAAAACAAGGTACTTGACCCAAAACATCATTTTTTAATCTCAAAGTAGTGCAAATCAGGCTGAGTTTCGAAAAAGGTAAGCACAATATGGCTGAGTGAAATCATCAACAAATAGTGAGGAAAAACAGCAGTAAGAAGCCCCCAAGGGGTCTAAACAGATCGGCACGACGCCCCAAACACGACTTATAGCCCAAATATTTTAACAATCTTTAGAACATAAATTAACATAAGGTTTTGAGTAAAATATGCAACTCATTAGTTGCCGCAGAGAGGACCTAGTCCAATCCAAAAATCAGTGCGCGCCACATACTTGTCATCCGACATGTGTGCCATTCTAAAATCAGTGAGAAATATGTAGTCCGGGGTTCCATATCCTCAGGACAAGATTTATAACCATTACTTACCTCTACCAGGCCACAACACTAGTCCACTATGCTCTTGACCCTCAAATTGGCTCCATATTGCTCCGAATCTATCCAAAACTAGTTTAACACCATTAATATATACTAAAGGAACACAACCCAATCAAAAACTATCAAATTATACAAGAATCTCTAAATTCGGCCAAATCCGAGCCACGGGCCCTGGGACCACGTATCGGAATTCGATAAATTTTACACCACTTGAAACCTCGACCTCCCACGATTCTATACATACCAAGAACACTAAAATCGGACCCCAATTGCCCACTCAAATCCTCAAAAGAAAATTCCATTTCTCCACCCATTCTTCCCAAACTTTTCCTACTTAAATCCTCGTTTTTACAAGCCTAATCCGAACAAAATAGCATAGAAACGATGTTAATAACCCGAGAACTTACCTTCACTGAAGAACCACAAATTCCCTCTTCAATTTGCCTTCAAAAGAGCTCCTCCCGCATGCAAAAATGGTGGAATGTAAGGAATTTCACGGAAGCCTCTTTTTATACTGTTCTGCCAGCATTTTTGCACCTGCGAACACTTAGTCGCACCTGCGGTCCTAGGTGCACACCTACGCAATCCCACTAACAGACGACTTATCGCACCTGCGGCTAACTCTCCGCACCTGGTGCGGCCATCTCTTCGCACCTACAGAATTCCCCTGCCTAGCTTCCTTTCGCACCTGCGCATGGCCATTCGCACCTGCGACATCGCACCTGCGGCTACCCTTCCGCAGGTGCGGCCAACACCAGAAACTCACACCAGCAGCTAATTACAACAAATTTCTAAGTTCAAAACCCCTCCAACCATCCGAAATCAATCCCGAGCCCCTCGGGGCCCCAACCAAACATACCAACACACCACATAGAATTATTCCAACTTAGTCGAGCCTTCGAAACACCCAAAAAAACATTAAAACTCCAAAATTACATCAAATTCAAGCCTATGAACTTTAAAACTTCCAAAATTCGCCAACTACACCGAAACCAACCAAAACGCCTCCGATTGACCTGAAATTTTGCAGACATATCCAAAATGACATTACAAACCCGCTCCAACTTCCGTAACTCCATTCCGACCTCGATAGCCTATTTTCCACTGCCGACCGAAAATTGCCAAAAATTAGCATTCGCCAATTCAAGCCTAATTCTACACCGAACATCAAAACTTCATTCCGCACACACTCCTAAGTCTCAATTCACTTAACGAAGCTATCCGAGCCATAAAATATGCATTCCGAGGTCGTTCACTAATAAGTCAACTCTCAGTTGACTTTTTCAACTATTAGGCTACTTTAAAAGACTAAATGCCTCAATTCTCACCATAACCACTCCGGACCCAAACCAACTGACCCAACACAACAAAAATAGGCTAGAAATATATGAAAAATGCAGAAATGGGGAAAACGGGGTAAATTTCACGGAACGACCGGCCGGGTCGTTACAAGGGATCTTCATATAGATTTAATCAAATAAGTCATATAGGTTATGACCTGCATTTAAATGACATGACATCTTAAGGTGTATGGACTACAGGTACGATCCTCACAATCTCTTACAATATTGCGCACTATAATGTATCAAATATATCATCGACGATCATTTTATATCGGTTCCTAAGCGACATAACTTGTTGAGATCTTATCACTTTCTTTAGTTTTCAGGCACCTGAACTTCTTCTGGACTTTCATGAAATGTTATATCGTGGGATATTCTAGTGCTCATTGCCTCCTCATTATGATCATTTTAATAGGATTATTACCTTTGGAATCGATCAGTTTACTACGCTTATCCTTTGGGGACTTCAATTTTAATAGGAGCATTTGCAGCTGAAATATGATATTTAATTTTGGATCAGCAAATGCTTCTGGAATTAGACTTGAAGTATCTTCTAAGCAAGGATCATATTAATAATAATTCGATTCATATAGCATATTTCCAGCTTTTTATTCCATCCCCCAAATGTTAGAACAACTAACACATATCCCTAATTTTCTTTAGGAAACATATCTTTGTGCATTGTGGTAGAGAAATTAATCATATGCCACACATTGAAAGTTATTCTATAGTAAAAGTATTTGGTTTATGATCCTAAACCGATTGTTAGGGGATGACTTATCATATTTTAATTGTCTGATGCATACAAGTGCTGTTGTATGCAATTTAGAAAATCATAGACTAACACATGAGGCTTTGTTCTCATAAGTAATAGTTTAGCCATTAATATGAGGTATTCAATGCTAAACTAGCTTGGATATAAACCACCATCATCAAGATGAACTATCTTGATTTCATAATCTAAAAATTATGCTCTTAATTGAGAAGGGCAATTTCAAATGCCAAACTGCAGGTTGACAATAGACACACATGGAACCATCTCATATATGCATATATAAGTGGTTAACATGATAGGTGAATGGAACCATATTCACCTTTTATATATTCTAAAATTCAAGGGTTTTAGTCCCAACTTTCGCTGGTGTAATCAATTTATTATGAGAACAAGCAACACAAGAGAATTCTTGAAGAAACTTCTAGTTCTTCAATATATGCTTATATGAATTCTCAAATAGCTCATTTCAAAATGGAAAATAAAAACTTCAAGTTTATCAGGCATGTGCTATATCTAAGTAAACTTCTGGTTTACTATGGCATAAACCTTTGCATCAATAAACTTCTAATTTACTGTGGCTACTTTTGTATTAGTAAATTTCTTATTTATAATAGCTACTTTTGCCTCAGTAAAACTTCTGGTTTACTGTGATACATTATATAGTACAAATGGAAGAATAAGGCGAGTCATTTCTCACATACATATTATGTTACCCCTTATGATTGTGAAACATGAAGAATTTCAATCTTCCAGTCATTTATAGTCTCAGTATGATAGCCATTTGCATTAGTAAACTTCAGGTTTATTACAATATATGTTTTAACCATAATCATATAATATGAATGACATATTTGTATACTAGCTCTTCGAGAGCCTTCATTTATTATCCACAATCTAATATTTATCAGACACTACTGTGTCATGTGTCTTCTAAACAAATAGTTAGCTCTTCAGAAGTTGTTGATACATTTTATACTATCAAATATTTCTCAGACACTAGAGAAAATCATAATCAAATAAACAATATAAAATATTTGTTTAAGCGCAACAAAACACCTCTTCATAATATTTTCCTACTTCAAGAGGAAATTTCAATTGTGTTACTTCTTCAGGAGAGAATTTAAAATACGATATATTGAGTATATATTCTCTCAATGAAATTAGCTCTTCTAGAGGTGAATTGTAATATATTTACATCAAGAGTGCGTTTATATTTAGGACTTTATTATTATTATTATTATTATTATTATTATTATTATTATTATTATTATTATTATTATCATCATTATCACATTCACTTCAAGGAATGAGTTAATATTTATCAAAAATTCTCATCCTTCAGGAAATCGAACATAATTATCTGAATGCGCATTAATCACATCAAATTGTGATGCTTCAACATGTTTTAAAATATTTACTACTTCAGGAGCAAATCGAGGCGTAGATGTAATATAAAGAATATTTCTCTAACTTATCTTTAATTGTAACCATACAAAGCCTAGATTATCACTTCTGGTAGTCGTAGGCATATACCACTTCTGGTGGTTAACAAAATTTAGTTACAATGTGATATACGAAACATAACCACTTCTGGTGGTTGTATATTTCTTGCAAACTCTGCTGGAGTGTAAGTGGATCTAACAATTTTATCCACTTTGTAATCCTTTATTAAGATAATTAGGATTAGAAAAAAAAATTCCAAAATAGGTACTGTATAGGTAACATATAACCAAGCAAGCGATGATAAAGATATTAAAATATAAACAAAAGGCTCAAATTAAATTACGCAAATTTGGCCACTCTAGATGTAAATGATATCTACATCACTACTGCTAAGAAGAAAAACTCACCGCCTCAAGAATATAATTTGCCTTATAATGCTAAAAAATGAACAAGATCTAACCACATACATAAGAGTTTCGCCTTACATCGGAGATGAACACTGAAATAGAAATTAAATTCGATGTAAGTTCTCAAAATGGTAGAGTCTCGTGATGATAACGTGTTATAAAATAAAGACTGTAAAGTAAATAAGTCGAAGATAAGTATAGAGGAATATTGATATTTTTATTCAACTTCAAATTGATGTACATAATGAACTGGAAACTCTTCTATTATAGAAGAAAGAAGGCATCTGTGAGGCTTTTCAGGAAGCAATTGCAAGGCTTGTTTAGCTGCTTATAAGTTGTCGACATGCTGCTTGCAACCTGCCTATTTAATAAGAAGCTGCTGCAAATCATTTCATTGAGTTGCTTGCAACCTGCCTGCATCAACTGCTTGTAGATAAACTTCAATAGAGTACCATACGGATAATCTTCTTCTGGAGGATTATCTACAGTGAAGTAATAAATGGACATCCAAAATATAATTATTTTCATTACACAAATAATATTTTTAGCTTTTGTTTTGATTAAACTGACAGAGTCAATTGGATTTTTAGCCACACTACGAAAATTCATTTTTATGACAGAGTTGATAAACGGAAAAAAATGCATATTTTTGTGGTACTTTCATCTCTTAACTTGTGTGGTTGAGGGAGATTACACGAGTTATTGTGGTGAGTTGTGCTCATTACGTGCATTCTTATATGTAGAAAGTCAAGAGTAGAAAATAGAGGTGATTTGAATAATTATGAAGCTAAAAGGCAATCACTGAAAAAATAAAAGAAAAACGTGACTCAGGAAATGAAGTAACTGCCTATAGCACAGGAAAAACACATGAAAATTGTGACCCACGCAGTGAAGTAATTCCCCGTATCATAGGAAAAGCACAGAAAAATGTCACGACCCAAAATCCATAATGTCGTGATGGCGCCGGACACCACTGTCTAGCAAGCCAATCTTTAATTAGTTGAAATAGATTCCTGTTTTAACATTTTTGAAATCATTATCTTTAACTTGTTACGTAATAACTAAACAAAATTCGTTAAGTAAATACAACATTTTAATATTTCATTTTTATAAAATACATCTCATACACATCCCAGAACCCGGTGTCACAAGTACATGAGCAATTTCTAAGAATTTTACAATTTCTCCATAGATTGTCCGAAATACAAGTGGACAAGGAAATTAAAATAATGTAATACAATACGAGGGAGACTCCGTCAGCTGCGGATCACCTCCGGATGATGGAGCTCGCCTATGTCTCCAAACCAGCCACATCCCTATGAAGGTACCTGTGCAATAAAATGCACAACAAGTGTAGCATGAGTAAGAAAATAACGTGTCCTCAGTAAGTCACCCGTCTAACCTCAGAGAGGTAGTGATGAGAGGTCGAATTAGACACTGGCTAGAGGTCAATTTAGTATATTCAAGTGTGACACTAGGCATGATTATCATAGGCAGTTTATTAAAATCTGGAATAAATAATATTAACTCCTTCCACATTTTACACTTTAATTCATCGTCCTTGCAATAACAGATAATCAAACATGGATGATTTAATCAATAACAAATTATCAACTGGAAAGAACAACTTCTCCAATATCTTAATAACTTTAAATATCTGTCATTTCAGTCGACAACTTAAAGTTTCCAGGCCAGTAATCAAGTAAAATCACAACAAATACACAGTAAATATCATGCGCAAGAAAATGCCGAGGGTTGAAAGGCGTGGACCAACAATAATAAATTGTGCACTGCCGAGGCTCGAACGACTCGAACTATATATGCATCTACCTGCCCCACTCGCGAATTGATAATTCGACACGGTTATACATAAGTACATGGTTATCCTGATCGCGAATCATACATGCGACTCAGACACCCTTAGAGACACATATTCACACAATTCCACATTTTTATCAAGAAAGCAGTTTCTCAGGGAAGTGGTAAAATTCTTCTTAAAGGAACACGAGAAATAGCGTTTAAATCTTTGTTTTGAAACTCATTTGCCAAGTTTAATAATATTCAATAATATAACCTTATCAGGTATACAATTATCCACAGAGGAAATCAATTCTCTTTCTAGATGATTAAGAAAATGAACTCTAGTCTTCTTAGATATTCAATTACTATTTTGATCATATTAGCGGTCTAATATTACTCGCAAGATCACAAGTACAACAAATAAGGCATGCTAGTGGGTCCTAGTCTACCCGAACATGGCATATAGTAGCTACGCACGGACTCCCGTCACCTCGTGCGTACATAGACCCTGAAGATAATAGCACATACTTTATTAATTCACCTAGGGGGACAATTTCCCCTCACAAAGTTAGAAAGGAGACTTACCTCGTGTCAAATCTACTTCCCGGACCAAGAACGCGCCCGAAACTCCAAACTCGTCTCCCAAGGACTCGAAACTTATCAAACGTCACGTAAATATATCAAATTATACTCAAAAGCATGGAATTCTCCTATTTACTTAGTCATTTCATCTTACTTTGTAAAATACTAAAATGCACCCCTGGCCCACATGCTAGGATTCCGAAAATTTTCGAAGCAATCAATTACCCATAGCCTAAGGATCGTTAATATATAGTTTTGGTGTGAACATGGAAAATTCCTTGGTAATTCTCCCAATTTATATAAAACCTAGGTTTTCACTCTAACCCATGATTTTCCACTAATTAGTGTGTTAATCTACCTAAAAACCCAAGTATTCAACTTAAATTATAGTAGGAATCACTTACCTCTCAGTTTCTAGGTGAAATCTCCTATTTGAAATCTCCCAAAATTGCCCTAAGTGAAGAAAAATGGCTAAAATGGGATTAAGTCCCGTTTAAAACTAACACTGCCCAGCTGCCCCTTGTGTGCGATCGCTGCAGGGGCAGTGCCATCGCGGAAGCCAACTGGTCAAGGCCTGTGCGATTGCGGGGGAGGGGGTGCGAACGCGGAGGACAAAACTGGGCCAAGCCACAGATCACCTCTGTGCGAACGCAGAGAGGCCTATGTGATCGCACAGGGCATTTCCCAACACCCGGCCAACTCCTTCTATGCGATCGCATTAATGCACATGTGATCGCACTGAAGGAAACCAGTTAATGAAACTCTAGTGTTTTGAAATTAGCTCCGAGGGGTATGAAACTCACCCGAGCCCCTCGGAACCCCGTCCAAAGGCACTGGCAAGTCTGTATTCATGATACGGAGTCGCTCGGAGAGAGGTTCCAGCAGCAGAGGAGGGCTCTGTGCCCTAAGTGTGGGAGGTTCCATACCGAGTCTTGTTACATGGATATCCTGGTATGCTACAGGTGTGGGGTGAGAGGTCATCTTCAGCGGGATTTCCATGCGCCCAGTCAGGGCATGGGTAGTGGTTTTGCTCAGCCTTCCGGTTCTTCAGTCGTCGCATCTTCAGCACGTCCTCCAGACCCAGCAGGGCGTGGTGCAGTTAGGGTGGGGTACGAGGTAGAGGTGTACTCAGTTGCTTCTATGCTTTGAGTGGTCACCAGAGCACGAACGCTTTTCCTGATGTTGTTACAGGTAATCTGAATGTTCAAGAACTTGATGTTTATGCTCTTATTGATCCAGGGTACTCTTTGTCATATGTTACCCCATTTATTGCCTCAAGTTTTAGGATAGAACCCGAAAATCTTCATGAGCCATTCTCTGTGTCGACTCCGGTTGGTGATTCTATTACAGTTGCACGAGTCTATAGGAATTGTATGGTCACGGTGTATGGTCGAGATACCACGATTGATCTTATCGAACTTGGGATGGTAGATTTTGATGTTATCATGGGAATGGATTGGATTTACTCATGCTTTGCTAAACGCGATTGCCGAACCAGAATTATGAGACTAGAGTTTCCTAATGAGTCAATTATTGAGTGGAGAGGGAATTGTGTGGTGCCAAAGGGTAGGTTTATTTCCTACCTTAAGGCCTCAAAGATGATTAAAAAGGGGTGTGTTTATCATTTGGTCCGGGTTGCGGACACCACTTCAGAAGTGTCTGCCCCCGAGTCAGTATGTCATGAATGAGTTTCTTGAAGTATTTCCAGACGAGCTTCCAGGGATTCTGCCAGATAGAGAGAATGATTTCGAGATTGATGTATTGCCAGATATACAGCCAATATCTATTCCACCATACAGAATGGCGCCAGCGGAGTTGAAGGAGTTAAAGGAGCGGTTGAAAGACTTATTAGAGAAGGGGTTCATTCGGCCGCTTCGGTTCTTTTCGTCAGGAAGAAGGATGGGTCGCGACGGATGTGTATTGATTATCGGCAGCTCAACAAAGTCACTATCAAAAATAAGTATCCATTGCCTCGGATAGATGATTTGTTTGACAGATTGCAGGGTGCGAGGTTTTTCTCCAAAATTGATTTATGGTCGGGGTTTCACCAGTTGAAGATCAGAGAGTAGGATATTCCTAAGACCGCCTTCAGAACTCGTTATGAACATTTTGAATTTTTGGTAATGTCCTTTGGACTGACCAATGCTCCAGCGGCTTTCATGGATCTTATGAATCGGGTTTTCAAACCGTTTCTTGACTCCTTCGTGATTGTCTTTATTGATGACATCCTTGTCTATTCGTGGAGTCGGGAGGATCATGCTAATCACCTCAGGGAAGTTCTACAGACTCTTCATCAGCATCAATTGTATGCCAAGTTTTCAAAATGTGAATTTTGGTTGGAGTCAGTCACATTTTGGGTCATGTTGTTTCCAGATAAGGGATTAAGGTTGATCCCCATAAGATCACAACGGTGAAGGATTGGCCTAGACCAACGACCCCGAAAGAGATTCACAGTTTTGGGTCTAGCTGGGTATTATCAGAGGTTTGTGGAGGGGTTCCCTACCCTCGCCTCACCATTAACTAAATTGACGCAGAAAGCAACTAAGTTCCAATGGTCCGACGCTTGTGAGAAGAGCTTTCAGGAATTGAAATCAAGATTGATTTCGGCTCCGGTGTTAACTTTGCTAGAAGGCACAGAGAGATTTGTGGTTTATTGCGATTCTTCAAGGGTTGGTTTGGGATGTGTGCTGATGCAACACGGGAAGGTTATAGCCTATGCTTCCAGGAAACTCAATAATCACGAGAACAATTATCCGACGCATTATTTGGAGCTCGCGGTAGTTGAGTTTGCATTAAAAATCTGGCGGCATTATTTGTATGGGGTCCATGTGGACATGTTCTCAGACCACAAGAGTCTCCAATATTTGTTCAAGCAGAAGGAGTTGAATTTAAGGCAGCGATGATGGTTAGAATTGCTTAAGGATTATGACATGAACATTTTGTACCATCCGGGGAAGGCGAATGTGGTGGCCGACGCTCTCAATCATAAGTAGAATGTGATGGCCGACGCTCTCAATCAGAAGTCTATGGGTAGTTTGGCTCATTTGAAAGTGGATAAGAGGCCTATAGATCGAGAGATTTATCAATTGGCTAGTCTGGGGTTTTGTCTCTCGACCTCAGAAGAGAGAAATATTATGGTGCATAATGGGGCAGAATCATCACTTCTAGCGGAAGTCAAGGAAAAACAATGTATGGATCCAGCATTGTCGCAGTTGAAGGAGTCAGTTTTGAATAACAAGATTTCGGCATTTTCACTCGGTAGCGATGATGGTGTTTTACGGTGCCAGGGAGGGCTATATGTTCCTGATGTGGATAATCATCGGGAGAGGGTAATGGCGGAAGCTCACAACTCCAGGTATTCCGTTCACCCAGGTTCTACGAAGATGTATCCCCAGAAGGTTTATTGGTGGAGCTGTATGAAGAGAGGTGTGTCAGACTTTGTATCTAAATGTTCGAATTGTCAGTAGGTGAAGGCCGAGCATCAGAGGCCTGGTGGGTTAACTCAGCTTATGAAAATTCCAATGTGGGAATGGGAAATGATCAACATGGATTTAGTGTAAGGGTTACCTCTCACTCAGCGCAAGTTCGAGTCGATTTGGGTGATAGTGGATCGACTCACGAAATCAGCTCACTTCTTGTCAGTCAAGTCCACCGATACTGTAGAACAATACGCTCAGTTGTATATCAAGGAAATAGTGAGGCTTCATGGTACTCCAGTTTCTATTATCTCGGATCGAGGAGCCCAGTTCACGGCTAATTTTTGGAAGAAATTTCAGCAAGGTTTGGGTACTCAGGTATATCTCAGCACAACTTTTCCTCCGCAGACTGATGGTTAGGCAGAGCGGACTATTTAGGCACTTGAGGATATGTTAGGGGCTTTTGTGTTGGACTTCAAGGATAGTTGGGATGATCATTTACCGCTTATCGAATTTTCTTACAATAACAGCTTTCACGCTAGTATTCATATTGCCCCATTTGAGGCATTGTACGGAAGAAGGTGTCGATCTCCGATTGGGTGGTTTGAGGTTGGTGAAGCAAAATTGTTAGGGCCAGATCTTGTGCACCAGGCGTTGGAAAAATTCAGAGTCATTCAAGTAGATGATTGGGTATTCTTGAAGGTATCCCCCATGAAGGGAGTGATGCGGTTTTGGAAGAAAGGGAAATTGAACCCAAGGTATATCGGGCCATATCGGATTGCTCAAAAGATAGGACAAGTGTCTTATAGGTTGGAATTACCCTGAATTGTCATTAGTGCACCCGGTGTTCCACGTGTCTATGTTGAAGAAAGTGGTTGGAGATCCGTCAGCCATCGTGCCAGTTGAGACTATTGAGGTTAATGAAGAACTATCGTATGAGGAGGTTCTGGTGGCTATTCTTGATAGACAAGTCCGTAGATTGAGGAACAAAGAAATTGCTTCGGTTAAAGTATTGTGGAAAAGTCAACACGTTGAGGAAGCCACGTGGGAAACGAAGAATCAGATGAAAGAGAAATATCCCCATTTGTTTGAATAAGTCTACTAGTGTTCGACCGAACTGTCATCTCTAAAAAAATTATATTTTATGTTCAATTTTGTGCAAAGCACCCTGTTTTCCCCTAATTGCCTTATTGTTGTAAGTTCCCAATGTGTGCAAAAACTGAACCCGCTATTACTATTTGGGTAGTGTGCAACCCTTGAAGTAAATGAATGTTTTGTGGAACTTGTATGTTAGGCAAGTGATTAACAGTAGTGTAGGTTGGTAATGATTAATTGAAATGAATATGGTATATTGAGGTGATTGGGTTGTATGGGACTCATTAAAATGACCAAGTTATGTGCAAGAATGTGAATCATGTGGAAATTTGTGGTATAAGAAGAATAGCTATGTGTAGTTGACAAAATGATTGAATATTTGCAAATTGTTGAGGTAACAACATTGTGTGTGAGTTATTGGGTGATTAAAACTGTGTAATGGTGCTTGGAAATGTGTTGGGGGGGCTCTCTGACAGGTAAATAGGCCTAATTACAAAGGAAACTCTGGCGAAATTTTTCTGGAGATATTGGAGTTGGTGAAAATCTAGAAGTTTGCATAACATGTTTTCAAAACCAAATGATTTCGAAATCTTCATTCGAGGACCAATGATTTTAAGGGGGGGGGGGGGATGTAAAGACCCGTAAATTTTTTTTGTTTAAAATAATGCCCGAATGAGTTCCCGAGTTGTTCTTACTGTGGAAATCTTTAAAACAAACCTAATTTGAGTAAACAGTACCTCGGAATTTGAAAGATGAATTTTCCAAAAATTTGGGCGTTATGCGACGCACTATGCGATCGCATAACGTTTATGCGGACCGCATAACGGCCGCATACATGGGCGTAATCAATGCCCAATTTGAGGACAACTATGCGGTCCAAAATGCAATCGCATGTTGGTTCTGCGGACCGCATAGTTGTTGCATTCTTGCCCATAAGATTTTGGTGAGGGAGGTATGCGATGCACTGTGTGATTGCATAACGTGTATGCGAACCGCATAATGGTCGCATACCTGCACAATGTGTTTTAAATTTTTTCCCATCTTGAGGGCCATTCTGCGGTCGATTCTGCGGACCGCATGTCAGGAATGCGATCGCATTCCTGACCGCATTCTTGTGTCGGGCTCCTATTTTTCTGATTTTAAAACCCAACCCCAGTTCATTAAAACACCCCTCCCCTTCATTTTTAACCATTTTTGAACAAAATTAGAGAGACGGGAGAGATTGTTCTTGAGAGAGAAAGCTTCATCTTTATCAATTGGATTTTCAAAGTCACTTAGGCCTGGAAATTTCGAGTAATCATCTTCTTCTTCATTCTAACAGGTAAGAATCCCCAACCCCTTTCCATTGGTTTTCAGGTTTTAAACAAAAAGGGGACTCTCATGAATTGGTTCTTGAAAATATAAGTTGATACCTTGCATGCATGATCATTAATGTTCATGATCTAGCAAGAGGAACTGGGTTGGGGTAAAATTCACAAAGAAGGGTTGGTAATCTAATGGGGTCGCCTAGCGTTGTATAAGATGCTTAGAAGAGTTCAAAATGTATGCATGATTTCCAATTCTGAGTTGAATATGTTTAATTGTGAACTAGATTGACGGTACTAGTCGGTTCGGTGATTTTTGAGTAAAAGTTAAAAAGGTATTTCGACCCAGGTATGTATGGATAACTTTAACCTTTGTAGAATCCTCTTGTTGGGTCCGAGCATACAACATGTGTACCTTGTTTGAAAATATGTGAATTTATTATTTAAATATGTTGAGACGTAAGATTCTAATCTATGATTCTCTTAGTTGATTGTCATACTACCGTGCTATATGAGGTTGTGAAAAGTGTTTTGATGTGCCTGTCTAATTATGTGCAAAGCTCGTAAATGGTCAAGGGTATCGATATGAAAGTATGTGTTAATGAATGAAAGGTTGTTGATGTTCCCAAGTGTGGGAATATATATAATGGCTAAAAGTCATGCATGGAAATTAATGAAAAAGGTTACTATGAAATGATGTAAATGAGTTGAACGATTATGGAAACACCGTGTACATGAATTACTGCTTGGTGAGAATTATGGTGCCTCGGGGCCCAAATAAATAAATTGTTGATATGAACTTGTGTT
This sequence comes from Nicotiana paniculata, assembly GCA_005239505.1. Taxonomy (NCBI): domain Eukaryota; kingdom Viridiplantae; phylum Streptophyta; class Magnoliopsida; order Solanales; family Solanaceae; genus Nicotiana; species Nicotiana paniculata. The sequence continues at coordinate 41,380 of ML337444.1, read as the reverse complement.
CCTGGGAAATGATGATTCTTGTGATGTAATTATTTGTGGTTGTTATTATGAATTTAAATTGTCAGGGGGGGTCGGGCTGCGCGCCGCAACACGAAGTAATAAGGTTGATGGGTTGTGGTGATAAGGGTGGCCGAGGTAATAAGGGTGGCCGAGGTAATAAGGATGGAATGTGATCACTATCACTACTGAAATGAAAATCTATGAAATTCTTGAATATGGTGATGTTGAAAAGGGAAAAAGGAGAGATTGTGAAACTTTTTGACTTGTTGACTTTGGTTGTTTCTTTCCTCGTGCATTGATTGATTTGTTCTATTACTGTCTCTTCATTTTGTATTGTCTGATTGTACTTGGGATAAAGTTTGTTCATACATACTAGTACTATTCCACACTACTAACGTCACTTTTATCGGGGCCGCTACATTTTCTTATATGAATGTAGGTGGTTCTACAACAGGTAACTCAGCCCACCGTCAGTAGTGCCTCCTCTCCTTTGCGTCAGCTGTTCTGGTGAGCCCCACTTCCTCCCGGGGCCACGTATGGCTCATGTCGCCTTATTTTGAGTTTATGGTGTAGTGTAAGGTATAGCCGGGGCCTTGTTGCTGGCAAGTAGTATATAAATATTTTGTATTCGTAGAGGCTCCGTAGAGATAGTGTGGGTAATGTAAATGTGTATTTTGGGTAGTAAGCGTCACGGTTCGGAAATCGTGGTCCATGTTGTTAATGTGTACTAAATTTTTAAGCCTTTGGTATCATATGTTGGTAATGATAGAAAGTAGAATGAATTCAAGTTGTAAGTTTATGCTTAAGTTATAAATGACTATTTCACATGAATAATGTATATTAAAATCATGGGGTAATGCGTGGGATATGAAAGGCAAATCAGGTTCGCTTGAATGGACTCATTCGGTTAGGCGCCGGTCTCGTCCCTCAATTTTGGGGCATGACAGAAAATCCTTAAGTAGTAGTCTATAACACCATAATCCTTCCGGGATTCGCCTATACCTGACAAGCCATAACACTCGAGTGCTCCCACATGAAATCTATTACGACGACCGACAAGCCCCACACATACCGGCCCAACCACATGTATAATTTAATTACACTGACAAAACTGATCACTGCCGTAAATGTTCCATTTCAACCATGGCTAATCAATCTACCTACTTTTAATCATCTTCAATTGCCTCAGGAATAATAGTAACTTCCTTCAACTCACAGTAAACTCAACCCTCACTCATCCCGAGTGACCTTGATTAACGAGACCATGCTTCCTAAATCCCGCATCCCGTCTCATACCGTCCTGATAATATTCCTACAACCCGGGGTTATTTCTCTCACTCCTTCAATATTATCCTGCATGCTGAAGATAACATAGAACACTCTAATTATTTCCCCTTTCTCAGGAATTATACTGCAAAAGCTCGACATTTAATCATATGGTTGCCTAAAACCCTTAAACACTGCGTTCTTAACCATTGAATTCACTAGGACCGCTATTGAGAGTCACCCAATCTGACTGGTCCCGAATACAATCAACTCCAAGGCTCTCCTAACACATGAACAACCTTTTCAACGAAACACGTGACCGACACTATCCTTACAACTTACCTATGCCTTAAGCATAAATTCTGAATCTTTCAAAGCCTAACCCTGGTCCAACAGGGCCAACTTTTGCACACATTTATCAAATCCCACGCACGATCACCATTTTACTCCGTTACCCTTAGCTGAAATGACTTGTCAACACGCCGACAATATGCAACCCCATGATAACACAATCCTACAACCCAACTGCAGATGGTGGGACTCCCCACTTAGCCCAAAGCTACTCCTTGCACCACTCTAGACCCTGCTGAGATCCTTTCTCCTTTGTTAACATGATCTTGCTCAACCAATCCGTCCAATTCTTCCAAATTCTCTTGTTAGCACTCCCTAAATACTCAATTTCTCCAGCATCATTCACACATTCTGCCTCCTGCCGAATAGCCACTAGAATCCCTCACAAAAACTTGCCAACCACACAACCGCTAACCTACTCACAGGAGATAACCCACCTATGGAAATCACCAATTGACACCTCCCAACGACGCCGTAGTGCACACCCTCTACAACATCAATATCCCATCCTAAGCCTATTCCCATTCACAAAATTTACCTGTCCATCCGCTTCTCATTGACATCTACTAAATGCGCTACAATATCCTCTACTACACCATTATGCTGCCGCTCCCGCACTTTGGTTAAACTCATTCTTTTAGGCACTACCTGACCTCCTTTCCTTACGCCTCACCTTTTAGAAATTTAGCCGCCGCCTGACACTTCTCACATGTCCTCCTTCATCGTATGCTTCCCAATTGGTGCCTCAGATCAATATCATTCTCTGTAGTTCTTAATCCAGCATATCACCACGACTTCAAACTCCCCGAGGATCATCTTTCTCGAGCTGCCTTCATTAGAAATAAATATTCAGTCCTGAACCACCACACAGCATGATCTCTAACAACCGCTTCTTCAATACTACTTCACAACACTTGACCCAATTTAATCGAAGAAGCCATAGCACCGACAGACTTGACACATTCCATTCGATCAATGACGAAGAGTTTCCCTTTACAGGTGAATATCCTACCTTACTTGAAAACACCAAGCCTTACTACTTTATCAATCCAAAACCTGACCATTTATAGTTCAATTGCCTTCCCTCCATCGGAATCAAAATACTAAAATCTCGAAATCACACACTGAGAAGACCTCCCTTCAAGCCATTCATCACCCCAACATATGGGCAAGCATTCTATCATCATATCGACATCGCGCGATAACCAATCGTAAGAATCATCACTACCTGAGCATAGCCTCGCAGGCTCTTAGCAACACAACTACTGAGCTGAAACAACATATTATCCTTCCACAGGGCCATAACAACAGCCCCAACCAATTACACAAGGAAAACATCTCGCATCATATCTGTAGCACCATTTCAACTCCTGAAATTCCTGATTCATATCAAGCGCTTCGCGATGCATAAGATTGAGTAGGAAGAAACATAGGCATAAGCCTTAAAGGAATCAAATCGCACGATGAGGAATCAAGAAGGGAAGTGCTCCTAACAGCCATGTAGCCTCTTGAAGATAAGTGCAGACATCTCTGTACCGATCCGAAAGACTCTTCTAGACTTGCTCATGACTCGTGAGACCTAACCTAGTGCTCTGATACCATGTTGTCACGATCCAAAATCCATAAGGTCGTGATGGCGTCGGACACCACTGTCTGGCAAGCCAAACTTTAATTAGTTGAAATAGATTCCTGTTTTAACATTTTTGAAATCATTATCTTCAACTTGTTACGTAATAACTAAACAAAATCCGTTAAGTAAATACAACAGTTTAATATTCCATTTTTATAAAATACATCCCATACACATCCCAGAACCCGGTGTCATAAGTACATGAGAAATTTCTAAGAATTTTACAATTTCTACAAAGCTTGTCCGAAATACAAGTGGAAAAGGAAATTAAAATAATGTAATACAATACGAGGGAGACTCCGTCAGCTGCGGATCGCCTCCGGATGATGCTGCTCGCCTAAGTCTCTAAACCAGCCACATCGCTAGGGAGGTACCTGTGGAATAAAATGCACAACAAGTGTAGCATGAGTACGGAAACAATGTGTACTCAGCAAGTTGCCTGCCTAACATCAGAGAGGTAGTGACGAGAGGTCGAATTTGACACCGGTTAGAGGTCAATTTAGTATATTCAAGTGTGACACTAGGCATGATTATCATAGACAATTTATTAAAATCCGGAATAAATACTCAGGGACCCGTAGATACACATATTCACACAATAAGTCCACATTTTTATCAAGAATGCAGTTTCTCAGGAAAATGGTAAATGTTTTCTTAAAGGAACACGAGAAATAACGTTTATATTTTTGTTTTGAAACTCATTTGCCAAGTTTAATAATATTCAATAACATAACCTTATCAGGTATACAATTATCCACAGAGGAAGTCAATTCTCTTTCTAGATGATTAAGAAAATGAACTCTAGTATTCTTAGATATTCAATTACTATTTTGATCATATTAGCGGTCTAATATTACTGGCAAGATTACAAGTACCACAAGTAAGGCATGCTAGTGGGTCCTAGTCTACCCGGACATGGCATAATAGTAGCTACGCATGGGCTCCCGTCACCTCGTGCGTACGTAGTCCCCGAAGATAATAGCACATACTTAATTAATTCACCTAGGGGGACAATTCAACCTCACAAAGTTAGAAAGTACACTTACCTCGTGTCGAATCTACGTCCCGGACCGAGAACGCGCACGAAACTCCAAAATCGTCTCCCAAGGACTCAAAACTAATCAAACATTAAGTAAATATATGAAATTATACTCAAAGCATGGAATTCTCCTATTTACTTAGTCATTTCACCTTATTTTGAAAATTCCTAAAATGCACCCTAGGCCTACATGCTCGGATTCCGGAAATGTTTGAAAGAATCAATTACTCATAGCCTAAGGATAATTAATATATAGTTTTGGTGTGATTACATGGAAAATTCCTTGGTAATTCTCCCAATTTTTATAAAACCTAGGTTTTTCACTCTAACCCATGAATTTCCACTAATTAATCTACCTAAAAATCCAAGTATTCAACTTAAGTTATAGTAGGAATCACTTACCTCTCAATTCCTAGGTGAAATCTCCTCTTTGAAAGCTCCCAAAATCGCCCAAAGTGAAGAAAAATGGCTAAAATAGGACTAAGTCCAGTTTAAAACTAACACTGCCCAGCTGCCCCTTGTGTACGATCGCAGCAGGGGCAGTGCGATCGCGGAAGCCAACTGGTCAAGGCCTGTGCGATTGCAGGGGAGGGGGTGCGAACATGGAGAACAAAATTGGGCCAAGCCACATATCACCCCTGTGCTAACGCAGACAAGCCCATGCGATATTATAGGGTATTTCCCCACACCCTACCAACTCCTTCTATGAGATCACCTTAATGCACCTGCGATCGCACTGAAAGAAACCAGTCAGTGAAAATCTAGTGTTTTGAAATTAGCTCCGAGGGGTCCGAAACTCACCCGAGCCCCCTCAGAACCCCATCCAAAGGCACTGGCAAGTCTTTATTAATGATACGGACTCGCTCAAACTTTTGGAACGTGAAAAACACAACAAAACTAAGAATTCGACCCCAAAACCAAATTGAATCCAACTTTGAACTTAAAGTTCTAGAATTCGCTTTCAAAGCGCCGAACCAACCTATACTACTCGAAATGACACCAAATTTTGCAAGCAAGTCATAAATGACATTACTGACTTGTTACAACTTCCGGAATTGCATTCCGACCCCTATATCAAAATTTTCACTTCCGGCCGGATTTCTCAAAAACCTTAAAATTTCTATCTTTAGCCGAATGACTTCAAAATAACCTACGGACATCCGAATTCACTTTCGATCGCGCTCCTAACCCAGAATCACCATATGAAGATATTTCCAGGATCGAAATCCCAAACGGATATCAATATCATTGAAATGCGCTTCAAGCCAAACTTAGGAAATTTCTTCAAAATTGCTAACTTCCACAATATACTGAAATGCTCCCGGGTTATCCAAAGCTCGATCCGGACATACGCCCAAGTCCGAAATCATCATACAAACCTGCAGGAACCTTCAAATCCTCATTCAGAGGCCGTTTACTAAAAATTCCAATCCTAGTCAATTTCTCCAACTTAAGGCGTCCGAAATGAGAATTTTCCTTCCAATATGACTCCGAACTTTCCGAATTTCAATTGCGTATAATACCTGAAATGAAGCTACTCATGAATTCAAACCGCTGAACGATGCGCTAGAGCTCAAAACGACCGGTCGGGTCATTACCAAAAATCTGAAATTTCAACGAGATAGTGTGCGAAGCACAACCATAGCACAAGTATAAATTCTCATGCATTTTATCTCGAGGGGAAACTTAGTTATTTGGCTTAGGGACATGATATAAAAGCCTCTAACACTTATTTGAGCAGAATTCTTGGCCTGCAAAAGCAAGGAACATCATTGTTGAAGCAACGTTGAGCCCGAAAGATCCTCATGTTCATTTAAGAAAACGAATCAAAGAGTTTCTCTCTATTTTCTATCTTTATTTCTATGAATATTGGTTTGAAAATGGTTTATATGTTTTTTAGTATTAGTATGAGTAGATAAAACTTTTTTCTAGGGTGTTGGTGGAATCAATTAGTGGGTGAATTACTGACCTTGTTTATTTATAATTGAGCCATTTTTATAATCTCTTTGTTCAACTATGTTTTGCTTGTTGTTAATCAAATGAAATCGATTAAATATACCTATTTATCATGTGTTGCTTGAAAAATAATAATTGATTAGGTTGTTGTTGATCAGTGTCACTTCTGATTAAATTAAGAGATTAGTTACTTGGATTTAAAAGTAGGATTAGAGGTAATGAAACTTTGGCACGATCTTTGTGGGTCGCTTGAATTGCTAGCTAGGCTTCGTTTGAGAGAATAATTTAAAAAATTACTTCTTTTGATCGAGAGATAATTATGGTAATAGAAGAACTCACATTCAGTGGAGAATAAATCAGTGTGATTATATTGAAACTTCTAAGCATTCATCCTGATAATTCTGGAAATCATAACCCACAGGTTTTTTCTCTTCAATTCACATATTTCTCTTTCGTTGATAATTTTATTACTTTAGTATTTTTAGTTCATTGTTTAAAACAAAAATCTTAATCTTTATCACTCAAAAATTATTTGAATTTATTTTCTTAGTGATATTAAATAGCTATAGCTAACCATTACTTCTCTGTGAGATTCGACTCATGACTCATAAGCCATGTTCTATCTGCAGCAATTGCTTATCCTTTTTAGAACTAGAGTTGGGCTTGATCAATTTTTGGCGCTGTTGCCAAAGAACTAACGATGTAGCTGTAGTTGTAGTTGTATATATTGCTAGGTTTCAAGTTTGACTTTTTTTTTGTTTTGTTTTTTTTTTAATTTATTTTTATTTTAGCTGTTAATTTGAGAAACATATTGTAACGACCCGACCAGTCGTTTTGAGCTCTAGCGCGTCGATCAGCAGTTTGAAGTCAGGAACAACTTCATTTCAGGTATTATGACTCGTGCGTATGTTCGGAAATTTAAATTCGGGAAGTTCGGAGTCAAATTGGAAAGTAAAATTCTCATTGCAGAAGCCTTAAGTTGGAGAAATTGACTAAAATTGAAATTGTTAGTAAACGACATCCGAATCGGGATTTGAAGGTTCCTACAGGTTCGTATGATGATTTAGTACTTGAACGTATGTTTGGATCGGGCTTTGGATAACCGGGAGTGTTTTAGCGTATATTGTGGAAGTCAGCAATTTTGAAGAATTTTCCTAAGTTTGGCTTGAAGTGCATTTTAGTGATATTGATATCTGTTTAGGATTCTGAACCAGGAAATAGCTCTGTATGGTGATTCTGGAGTTGGGAGTGCGATCATAAGTGAATGCGGATGTCCGTAGGTCATTTTGAAGTCATTTGGCTAAAGATTGAAATTTGAAGGTTTTTGAGAAATCCGATTGCAAGTAAAAATTTTGATATCAGGGTCGGAACGCGATTCCGGAAGTTAGAGCAGGTCCGTAATGTTGAATATGACTTGTGTGAAAAATGTGAGGTCAATCAGACGTGATTTGATGGGTTTCGACATCGATGTGGAAGTTTGAAATTTCTAGTTCTTAAAGTTTGATTTTAGAGCGATTCGTAATTTAGGCATTGTTTGATGTGATCTAAGGCCTCGAGCAAGTCCACACTATGTTTTGGAACAAGTTGGTGTAATTGGACGGTGTCCTGGGGGCCTCGGGTGGATTCCGGGTGATTAACGGGCTAAATTTGAAGTTTGAAGAGGGCTGAGGTTGCTGTCGTCTGGTGTGACCGCACCTACGAGGCTTGGGCTGCAGGAGCCGCGAAATTTTGCTGGTTCGGCAGAGAGCGCAGGTGCGAGGGAGTTTCCACACCTGCGAAGTCGCAGATACGGACAGTGAGCACAAGTGCGAAGCTTGGCTTGAGCTGAGGAAATCCGCAAGTGCGGAAGTTTGGTCGCACCTGCAGAATCGCAGGTGCGAGAGCTGGATCGCAGGTGCGAGAAATGGCCTGGGCATAATGTTTTAAAATCGAGATTTGTTGGCCATTTCTCCTATTTTCTTTTGGTGTGAGGCGATTTGGAGGGGCTTTAAGAGAGGATTTTCTTAATGCAATGCTAGGTAAGTAATTCCTTCATGTTTCTAAGTTAAATACAAGGTTATTACATGGAATTATACATGAGAATTTGTAGGAAAATTGGAAAATCTTGAAGAAAACCTAGAAAATTTGTATTTGGATTTAACCACGAATTTGAACATGGAATTTAGAGCAAATTGTATATTTAAGTTAGTAAAGCTAGGGTAGAATATATCTTTGAGAAATTTCGGATTCCGAGCATGTGGGCCCGAGGGAATTTTGGTCAATTCGCTGATCGGGATTTGTAAATTATATAATTTGGAATTATTGAAAATATTAGAGTATATTTTGATTGGTGTGTCGTTGTTTGGATAGTTTTGGAGCGTTGTGCATCCAATGGAGTCATCGGGAGGGCTTGAAAGCCGGTTATGGAATTCCAGAGCGAGGTAAGTCTCCTTTCTAACTTTGTGAGGGGGAATTGTCCCCTAGGTGAACTAATTAAGTATGTGTTGCTATCTGCGGGGGCTACATACGCACGAGGTGATGGGAGTACGTGCATAGCTACTATTATGCCATGTCCGGGTAGCCTAGGATCCACTAGCATGCCTTACCTGTTGTGATCTTGCATGTAATATTATACTGCTAATATAAGCGAAATCGTAATCTAAAGGAGACTAGAATTCATTTTCTTAATCATCTAAAAAGAGAATTGATTTCCTCAGTGGATAATTGTATTCCGGATAAAGTTATATTATTGAATATTATTAAACTTGGCAAATGAATTTCGAGAAAATATTTAAATACTATTTTGTGATTTTCAAAAGAGAAATTTATCATTTTCTTGAGTATTTGTTTACCCGATGTAGTCGGGGTGGACTGTTGATCGTGCACAACTTCATGTGACCGCTTCACAATTTACATTCCGTGAGCGGAGTGTTATTTCCCCCACTCTCATGGGAGCGGGCCGTATGCCACGACGGATTGAAAGATGCACTTATGGTTCGGGCCGTTCGACCCTCGACATTGTATAGACATGATTTTTTTTATTGAAAGGTGCACTTATGGTACGGTCCGATCGACCCTCCGTAGTGCACAGAGATGATTATTATGATGGCTCAGGCCAGTTGTCCTTATCCCGTATGCGCATGCTAAATTGTTAAATATTTTTCATGGATTTTGAAGTGATAAGATATTTTGGGAAAAATAAAGAAGTAATTATTTATTTAAGATATTTGGGGGAAAACAAAGAAGAAATTGTTTATTTAATATATTTGGGGGAAAATGAGGAAGTTGTAACTGTTTATTTACTTCTAGTATTTACTTGGATTTCAGTGCCTTATATATTTGCTGCTTTACTACCTTTACATGTCTACCGTGTTTATCATATTCTGTTAAGTTAATTTGTTGGACCTTAGTGAGTGTCTAATTCGACCTCTCGTCACTACCTCTCTAAGGTTAGGCGGGTGACTTACTGAGTACACATTATTTTCGTACTCATGCTACATTTGCTGTGCATTTTTATTGCACAAGTACTTTCATAGCGACGTGGCTGATTGGAGACTTAGGCGAGCTGCATCATCCGGGGGAGATCCGCAGCTGACAGAGTCTCCCTCTTGTTGTATTTATTTCCTGTTTAAATTCCTTGTCCAATTTGTATTTCGAACAAGCTTGTAATATTTGTGAAATTCTTAGAATTTTCTCATGTACTTGTGACACCGGGTTCTGGGATGTGATGGGATATATTTGCTAAAATGGAATATTTAAGGAATTGTATTTACTTAATGGAGTTTATTTAGTTATTATGTAATAAAGTTAAAGGTAATTATTTTCATAAATGATAAAACATGAAAAAATTTAACTTAACTATTTAATGATTGGCTTGCTTGACAATGATGTCCGGCGCCATCACCACCTTATGGATTTTGGGTCATGACAATATCTGTGGGATTTTACTTGGTTGTTGTTATTGTTATTATTGAATTGAGAAACATGACATATTGAAATTATGGGAGTTTAGGTGTTGGTAATTTTACTTTTGGTAATTATTGTGAAGGAAACCACCCATGGAAAAATTTTCAAAATATTCCTGAGAGCGAGTTACGTGCACCAACTCAATCTTATTTGTGGAATGCGTGTGATGTGTGGTGGTCAAGATGATCACTTTTACGGTTGTGCTTATATTGCTTATCCTCCCCCAACCCGTTACTATGATGGTTCTACTTTTTCTTATAAAGTTAATGGAACAAAACACCCAAGGATGATAACCTGAAAGAGATCAAGGATATGCGAAAGTACCTTGTGGAACAAAGTGATGAAAGACATCTGCAGATAGAAAGGCAAGAAGCAACTATTCGCAACTTAGAAGCTCAAGTGAGTCAACTAGTAAGGTTTTTAATGCTCAATAGACCAATATTGTGGATATTAGCCAAGAAGAGTGTGAATTAGATGCAAAAAGTGAGGTGATAATGAAGGATGTTAGAGTAGAACACCAACAATCTTTCCAACTAGAATTTGAGGATGCCGATGTTAAAGAAGAGTCTTTTGAGTCAACCAAAGACCTTAAAGAAGTAACTTTAGTTTACTCTAGTTTGTGTGATGAAGAGGATGTGAATAAACCTGGAAATTTCCATTTTACCCATATTGATCCTCACTCCAAGTATTTTTCCACATTGTGTTTGGATGACATATAAAAATAGAGTCATCCAAGACAATTGAGGAGTCAAGGGATGAAGAACAAAGTGCCTACATTCTGACACTTTTCGTGCCACAAAGACAAGATTACACATCTCATCTAAAGGCCAGGAAGCGTAGAATGTTATGTTGTTTTCTTGGGCCAAATAGATTTGTTCCACCGACTCAATAGCATAATCATAAGTTTGAATAAAAAGTTAGAGTTCAATTCATAAGCTCGAGGTGGAGGCAAAAAGTGATTCAAGTCGTGCTGCAATGTTAAATCAAGCACTTGTGCGGAGACAACCCAACTTTACTGCTTTCATTGATTTTTAGTTTTTTTTTTTAAATATTTTTATTGTGTTAAATTTTGAGTATATTTTTTGATTTTCTAGGAGCATGAGGAGCAAAGCCATTGGAATAAAGAAAAATAAAGCAAGATGGCTAGAACTAAGTGTGAGGTGCCCGCATAAAAGACCAATGCCTGAGAGAAGTCTGAATACCCCATGAGCTGCTAATGCTTCGGTCTTTGGACTACTAGGGAGCTTGCTTTATCCTCTTTTTATTTATGGTGGGCATTAGGGATAATGCACAATTTTAAAGTGTGGGATGGGAGAAGACTATCTATGATTTCTTACGATATTTTATGTAAAAAAAAAAATTAAAAAAAAATATATATATATATATATATATATATATAAAATAATTAGATATAAATAATCTATCTTGGTTTTTCTTTTAGCCACAGTTCTATTCCAGGAGATGACACTTTGAACTAGGTAGTAATTATTTTAGGTAGAATTTAAAAAGAAATTGAACTTTTTTCGTCTATGGATTTCGTAGACAATTTTCTTGAGGGAGTAAAGTCTAAAGAAAAAAAGTACAAAATATATTTTTATTTTCTTTTTAGGAATGATAATGGAAACGAAGAATTTGAGTATCTATACTTTTTGACATATTTTTATACCGAGACTTATAACAGTTCCATTTGACCTGATTATCTTCTTCATGTTCTATGTGCCCACATGCCTTGCGAATATATGTGACTTTTTTTTACGCTTAAATTCATATGTTAAATCATGTGATTACTTTCCATGTGTTGAATTAATAGGATAACTGTGCTTGATTGTTAAACTTGAGTGTCAGGTCTGAGCTGTCCGGAGTGAATCACGTGTATTATGTGATGTGAGGTCTTGATTACATTCTGTGATATCTTGTATCTAGAACTTTCCCCATGTGTAAGTGGAAGCGAAATAAGTAACCTATGCGAGTCAAGGAGATGATGTAGGCGTTTCATTGATAGTCCATTGAGCTAGTATGCCACCATAAATAAAATTATCCTTAGATAGCCAATTTGAACCTATAAACCTTTTCTTTGACACCCACATTACAAGCCGATATCTTTTTGTTATTGATCATATCTATTTAAACCTTTACCTCCGAAAGTACTTAAGTCATTAGAATATTAAGGTGAGAGTTGGGGTAGCTTTTGAGTTGAACCACAGAAAGTGTAACAACTCGACTTGCCGTTTTAAGAATTTATGCCCCATTCAACGATTTAAGGTCTCGAGAAATTTTGAAATACTTATTATGAACTGCATGTGTGGTCGAGTTTGGTTTTCGGAAGATTTGAAATTAAATTTAAAGAAAAATTCTCATTTGAAGCTTAAGTGGAAAAATTCTCATTCGAAAAATTCTCATTTGAAGCTCATTTGAGAAAACGACCTCGAAATGGAATTTTGATGATGAAAATAGCTTCGTATGGTGATTTCAAACGTAGGCGTGTGTGCGGATTTTGATTTGGAAGTCCGTAGGACAATTCGACGCATTTTGGCAAAAGTTGGAAAATAGAAGATTTTCGAAAAATTCGACCAAAGGTGGAATATTTTATAACGTGGTCAGATTTTGATTCTGAAAATTGAAACAGCTCCGTTACATCATTTATGATGCGCGTGCAAAATCTGAAGTCATTCCAGATTAGTTTGATATGTTTCGGCCCAAAATATAGGAGTTGAAAAATTTGAAAACTCATAATTCGATTCGATGCGTGATTCGTAATTTCAGTGTTATTTGACGTGGTTTAAAGCCTTGACTAAGTTCGTATTGTATTTTGGGATATTTTGGCATATTTGGTTAAAGTTCTGAGGGCCTCGGGTGGATTTCGGAAGGTTAACGGAGTTGATTTTTGATATTGAAGCTGCTGATGTTTTTCTACTGTTCTAGACAACATCTGGTGCATCGCTTCTACGATGCCTTGGTCGCAGAAGTGACATCGCAGAAGCGTGAATCGTTGCAGAAGTGAGTGGAAAGGGGGCTGGGCAGTGCTGGGCGTTCATCGCAGAAGCGAGCCCACAAGCGCGATAAATCTGCCGCAGGTGCGAAGCTGGGCAGCAACATAAGGACCAAAACCAGTAAATTTGACATTTTTGATAGGGATGTGGGATCTTATATCTCAAAATCTATAAGGAATTTAGAGATGATCTAAAAAAAGTTATAGAAATTTGTGTCTAGTTTTCATAAATTCAAACAGTTTGTAATTTGGAGTTTTGCACAAAAGGTTATGGTTAATAAACTAAAGGCTATCTGGAAAGAGTTTTGAAATTGCAAGAAATTTCTGTTTCACGGAGCTGACTTTGAGAGATTATATCTCTCCATATATAAGAAACTAGGTGATAAGCAACACATGAAAGTTATAGTCCTTGGTGTCTAGTGTTTAGAAAGTTAAATCATTCATCATTTGGACATTTGTACATAATGTTATGACTGATTTAATGAAGGCTGGTACTGCCTTTTGTTTTGGCTGGAAATAATTAGCAAGTCACATTTCATAGATGCGACTTACCTGAAAAGAAGCTTATATTCGGGAGTTAGCCATTTTTATTAATTCTTGATGATTTTAGAGCTTGGGAGAAGCAATTTTCAGCAGATTTTTCAAGGGAAACATTGGGGTAAGTGTTCCTTATACTATATTGATTATATTTCATGATTCCATACTCATTTACATTATGAATCCGTGAATTTATGGAAGAAAAATCAAGATTTTTGCAAAATCTTCCAAAAATGAATATTTAAGATTTGGAGGTCGAGTTGTTATTGGAATTTGATAAAATTTGTATGGTTGAACTCGTATCGAAATGGGTGTTCGAATTTCGTAAAAATTATGTCGGGTTTCGAGAGGTGGGTCCCGCGTTGACTTTTGATTGACTTTTTAAAATAAAATTTTTAGTCGATTTTATATTATCCGGAATTGCTTCTGTTAAATTCTAATAAAGTTATAAAATTAATTTGGATAGATTGGAGCTATCTGGAGGTCGATTCAAGCAAGAAGGCGATTTTGGAATATCGACCTCACTTCAAAAAGGTAAGTGTCTTGCCTAATCTCGAGTGGGAGAATTACCCCTTAGGCATCGAGTCTTATGTGCCATTTGTGAAATGTGAAAAGCCATGTACGCGAGGTGGCGAGCACGTACCCGGGCTTTATATGTGCAAAATATGTTGAATTAAAGTGTTAGGCATATTGTGTAGTAAATTGGATAATTATTGGCATATATTTAATCATCTAATTGCCATTCATCGAATCACATTTATTAAACTTGTTTTTATACGACAATTCGATGTAATTATTACTTGTATATTTTAGTGAATTCTGTGAGTTATATGGTTTGATATTTTTTAGAATTTAGTTTCATTATGAATTTTTTCCTATGCAAAAAAAATTAAGCAAGCTTAAGAAGGAGTTTTAGTATAATTATCTAAATTTAGATTAATGAAGGTTTTGCTTTTTGCTGAATAATTTCTATCTCTATTGATTGTATCTTTGGAATTTCCTTGTGGCCATTGGGAAAATTGTGATATGAATTGATTTTATTATGTTGCCGTGGTAATTTCCCGCATAAATTATTGTGTCGTACGAGTTGTTATTTTGAGGATATAAGGGTGGCATTTTAATGTTGATATTATGTGGGTATAAGGGTGGCATTTTATTGTTGTTGTGTTTGTTAGACTATTACCTGGGCGGAGCAATAAGGGTGGATATTAGGGAGTGATAAGGGTGTCTATAAGAGAGATAAGGGTGACTATTGTCAGGGATGATATGTGATGTTATGGAGTGATTACATTGGTTATTTTATGTGTTGTTGTGATTTTTCTTGTGTATTTTATACCTTGTGCAATTTGTTTTGTTGTAGGTAAATTGATAATAGCCTGATTTATGTTGAAATTGGGAGTCTGTGGCCATTGCCATGCAGATTATAATATGAAATGTGGGAACGAGGTGTCATGAGTAAATAATGATGATATTGGCATGTGAATCGTCCGTGCAGTTGCGATATGAAATGAGGGCACGAGGTGCCGGAGAAATATGATGATTTAATTATAGGCACGAAGTTCCGTGGAAATATGAAAGTGGGTTGAGACCGTGTTTATGAAAAATATGAAAATGGGCTGAGACCCGTAGTTGTATGATTATGAAATGAAGTGTCACATGGTGACTTTTTAATTGAAAGAATTATATTCAAAATATTTATTTGGAAGGATTTTTATTCAAAAGATTTATTTGAAAGAATTACATTCGGAAGGTATTTTTTTTGAAGAAATTATATTTGAGAGAGATTTATTTAAAGGAAGTATATTTGAAATATATTTATTTGAAATACTTGATTTAATTGGATGTACTTAGATTCATAAATTTTTGAGTGTTATTAGTGGTGTTCATGTTGCCCTTATTGTTATTTGTTTCCAATTATTTTGTATATCTTATTGCACAGGCTATTAGACTAGTGAGTGTCTTGACTGTACCTCGTCTACACTCCACTGAGATTAGTCTTGATACTTATTGGGTACCGACCGTGGTGTACTCATACTTCACTTTCGTATATTTTTGTGCATAGCAAGGTATTGGAGATATCAGACTCGGACATAATTAGAGTGGGATCGTAAGGATTCAAGGCAGAGCTGCTTGGTCGTCGCAATCCTTTGGAGTCTTTTCATTTCATTGTACTGTTAATTTTTAATCAAACAATATTGTATATTCGGTCATCGTGATCATTCTATGTGTTCAGTTAGAGTTTGTGACTCAATACTACCAGTCTTGGGAGATTTTCATATTTGTTTCTGCTATTGATTACCTATTTAATTCAAAAAAATGGCTTGAAATGTAATTTTAATCGGCTTACCTAGTCTTAGAGACTAAATTCCATCACGACGCCCGAGGTGGGATTTTGGGTCGTGACAAGGTAGTATCAGAGCTTTAGGTTCATAGGTTCTACGAGTCATGAACGAGTTTAGTAGAGTCTTGCGGATCGGTACAGAGACGTCTGCACTTATCATCGAGAGGCTACAAAATTATTAGGAAAATTTCACTTCTTTCATTCATGTCGTACGAAATTTATTGATTTTGGAATTTGAGCCTTTGTATCTTTATTCTCTCACAGATGGTGAGGAAACGCGCTACCAGATCAGCTGGACAGACACCCGCCCTGCTAGAGCCTTGAGAGGTCGGAGCCGAGGTAGAAACCGAGGAAGGGCACATGCTGCAACTAGAGCACCTGTTAGAGCAGCACTTGAGGAGCCGCTAGTAGCTCCAGTTGGGGGACAGGCATCGGAGGCGCTTTTTGTTACCCCTGAACTTCAGGAGACTTTAGCGCAGTTCCTGAGCATGTTTGGTATATTGGCTCAGGCGAGATTGATCTCCGTTGCACCAACTACTTCCCAAATTGGGGGAGGGGCTCAAACTCGCACCGCCGTACTTCAGAGCAGCGGGTTCACATTGGTCAGGTTCCAGGTGTGGTGACGGCACAACCTGTTATTCTGGTTGAGCCTGAGGCCAGGCCAAGGGCATCAGAAGAAGAATAAAAGAGACTTGAGAGGTTTAAGAGGTATATTCCACCTACTTTCAGTGGCACAACTTTAGAGGATGCCCAAGGATTTCTAGAAAAGTGTCACCGTATTCTCCGCACCGTGGGTATTGTGGAAGTGAGCGGAGTTGCCTTTACTGCATTTCAGCTGGCAGGCACAGCGTATCAGTGGTGGCAAGCTTATGAAGAAGGTTGACCAGCGATGCAATGCCACAAACTTGGGCTCAATTTTCGGATTTGTTTTTTAAAGAGTTACTTCCCCAGACTCTCCGTGATGCGTGACGCACAGAGCTTGAAAGGTTGCGTTAGGGAACTATGACAGTGTGAGAATATGCTATCGGGATCAGCGAGTTAACCCGTCATGCACCTATCTTTGTTTCTACAGTTAGAGAGCGAGTCCGCAGATTCATTGAAGGGCTCTATTATGATCTTAAAATATGCATGGCTCAAGAGTTGCAAATTGATACTCCATTTCAGCAAGTAGTGGAGATTGTGAGGAGGATTGAGGTTGTTCTAGGTGAGGAAAGGGAGTCTAAGGAATCCAAAAGGTCTCGTAGCTCTAGAGGGTTCAGTGTATTTTACTCTTCAGCTATGGCCCATTATGGAGGAGGCTCGAGCAGTCGGCCAGCTTAGTCAGCACATCAGATTACTTGGGGTACTCCAGTAAGTTCTTATGGTGCACCACCGACATGAGATTCCTACAACGGATATTCTAGTTATTCGGCACAAATTCAGTATGAGCAGTCGTGACCACAGAGGGGTTTCTATGAGTGTCGTGATACTAGGCACATCATGAGAGACTTTTCGAGACTTGGGAGAGGCAAATTTCATCAGGGCACTCAGGCTACGGGCCCCATTTCAGTTACTACTCCACCTACATATCCAGTTAGGGGTGGGGGACAAACGGGTAGAGGGCGCCCTAGAGGGAGAGGCCCAACTCGTTGATATATTTGCTATGGTAGGGCTGAGGCCACTACACCAGATGGTGTCGTTTCAGGTACAATCTCGATTTGTTATAAAAGGATTTTTTCTTAATTTGATTTAGTTCTGAATATTGAGGTGAGTCCTCCTATTATGCTCCGCTTATGGATGAGCTTCGTAATTTTGTGACCCACTTATATGTTTATCCCTATTGGGAGATTCGATGATGTTAACCCGTGTCTATCATTTTTATATTGTACTCTATTGCGGACTTTAAGTCCAAAAGTGACTTTCTATTACTCTCTACAGTTGATGTGATTTCGAAATAATTGATTTCAATTTTATGAATTATATGCCCTATTGGTAAGGGGGTTTAATTATGTGTTATGAAAAATGTTTACGAACTTTTATTTAAAAGAAGAAAGAAAGGAAATTGAAATTTCAGTTGGCACAATGTGCAAAATACTTGTGATTCAGAGTTGAGTACGAGATCCTCGTATTTTATATACGCTGTGAATTATTTATACCGGGCTACAAGATGTGGTGGAAGTTATGTAAAGACAAGGTCCTGGTGGTGAAATATTTATGAGTTTAAATTCTCCCTTTTTTAAGTTTGATTTGCACTATAGTACTAACAGGGAGTTATGCCTGATAGACTTATGTGATAATTCTTTTACGTGTTTCTTTGCCATGATTGTGTTGTAATTATTGAGTTTTAGTCTACGAGGTGAGTACCCAGGTGGCATTAAACGAGACTCGTTAAATCAGGCAAATAGTTATGAGGTCTTCATGCCTCACATTCTGTTATGAGTATTGTGAAAAAAATTTGAAACTAGGTACTGGTTAATATGAGATTAATCGATGATGCTGGAATTAGTTATGAACAACTTTTAAGACCAGAGATGTGGTGATGGGCATACATATGATGTGCTTCATGTCCTAATACCATTATGATAATCCAGTATTTGTAATGCTGAGAATTTGTTATTGATATATACCTTGTGGTGCTCTGTTGGGTTGTGGATGTGCTGCTAGGAGTTATTTTGGTGTTACTTTGGCAGGTGGATAGGCCCATCTTACAGGGGAGACTCTGCCGAAATTTTTGAAAATTCTAGGAGTTAGAAGAATTTGGGAGATTGATATGTGCGAAAGAAGAAAAAAGTTATGTTATGTGTTTGAGGACAGACTCTATTTCTCATTCAAGGGCGAATGATCCTAAGAGAGGGAGAATGTAATACCCCGGGAAAAAAAAAAATCGAAGTACTTCGACAATATCAAGAAAGTTGATGTGTGCATAGGCACGAGTGTCTATAGCCAATTGATACTAATACCATGCGTTGATGTGAAAATCAGGTCTTTTGAAAATATTTGGAGAAATTGGTTTTAAGGGTTATAAGTGTAAATCGAAGAAATAATCTAAAAGGAGACGGTGTTCTCAAGATTATCTCAAATGCGGTAATATGGGATCAACCGTGAGTATATGTGTAAAACTAAAATCATCAATTTGGTAACCTCAGAATAATTCTTAGCATGTTCGAGGACGAACGTTTGTTTAAAAGGTGGAGAATGTAACGCCCCGACTTGTCATTTTAAGAATTTACGCCCCATTCAGCGACTTGAGGTCTTGAGAAATTTCGTAATATTTATTATGACCTGCGTGCATGGTCGAGTTTGGTTTTCGGAAGATTCGAAATTAAATTTAAAGAAAAATTCTCATTTTGAAGCTTAAATGGAAAGAGTTGAGCGGAGAGTGACTTTTGAGAAAACAACCTCGGAATTGAATTTTGATGATGAAAATAGCTTCGTATGGGGATTTCAGACTTAGGCGTTTTTCCGGATTTGGATTTGGAAGTTCGTAGAACAATTTGATGCATTTTGGTGAAAGTTGGAAAATAGAAGATTTTTGGAAAATTCGACCAAAGGTGGAATTTTTTATAACGAGGTCGGATTTCGATTCTAAAAATTTAAACAACTCTGTTACGTCATTTATGACACACGTGCAAAATGTGAAGTCATTCCAGATTAATTTGATATGTTTCGGCGCAAAATATAGGAGTTGGAAGATTTGAAAACTCATAATTCGATGCGATTCGTAATTCGTAATTTCTGTGTTTTTTGACGTGGCTTAAAGATTCGATTAAGTTCGTATTGTATTTTGGGACATGTTGGCATATTTGGTTAAAGTCCCGAGGGCCTCGGGTGGATTTCAGAAGGTTAACAGAGTTGATTTTGGATATTGAAGCTGCTGATTTTTTTCTACTGTTCTGCACAGCATCTGGTGCATCGCTTCTGCGATTCCTTGGTTGCATTTCTGTAGAGTAAGGATATACATGTAACAAATAAAGCAATCCACATAAACAAAGCTCATTAAGATAAGAGCCTAAGTGTAATTCCCCAACAGATTCGTCATGCTGTCGCGCTCCATTTTCTCGTGAAAGCAGGCATTGACATGTGATAATTATTTTAAATGAAGGGTAGGGTGGTAAAAGAGAAGAGTCTCCACCTAATGATTTTGAGGTATATTAGGCCACCTATTATGCAAATAACTCTATTTGACTAGTCAATGCCACCAAAGATCGGGTAATTACCTCAAAGAGAAGGTGTTAGCCACTCTTCAAGGTCCTCAACTATGGGTCCCGACCGAAATTTAGAATATGTGGATTATGTAGTTAGGCTAGATGATCAAATAAACAAAAGAGAAAATAAAGGTTGAAGAATTTTATTAAAACACAATGAGAATTAGTACATATCTTAGTATGACCATAAGGATACAACTACATTGGTCTATATTAATCAACTAAGTAGGAATAGCAAATATATAAAAGAGGGGGGTCCTATATTTTTTAGCCTAAAGGTAACCCCGTGCAACATAAATAATACTTCACAACTCCTTTTAGATAGGAGTTGCTCATATTATTCAGCGAGCACAGACTATCATCTCCTGCTACCCGATTACTATGTTGAAGTTGTTTACCTAAAGCGTGCAAATTAAGTTCTAAGTGGTGTCCTATGTGTGCACTACCCGTCCCATGCCTATGGTCCAGGAGGCTTTGGACCTCTATTTGCGTGGTTCTAGACTTACTTAGGTTGCTCAAAAACGATGAAAACTAATCGTGCATAAAAAAAAAATGGGATTGCACATAACAGCAAAGAGTGGCTCATGTTAGCCTCCGCACAAAAAAAAGCACGCAGATTGATTTTCAGATTAAGTAGTGGACGCTTTTAGAATTAAGACGTATTTGGGTTGTTAAAACTTATAGGCATGGTTCATATGTGATTTTGATTTCATGGTTCATATATGCAATACTGCATCTTCTAGATTTACAGATTAAAGTTATTACAAATCTGTAGGCATGACATCTACAATGTTCGTGCGATGAGGTAGTAAAACAGTTAAAAAAACTCAAAATTATCAACGTTGATTTTATAAACAGGCTATCTAAGCGAATGACAATATTCTATATGCAAGATTTCTAATAGTTTGAAATTGATTTCATAGTCTTATCCTTATAGGCATGCTTTCTAAGTGGGACAGTACAATGAAGCAACACAAGAATATGTTATTACATCCTATAGGCATGGTATCTATATTAGCAAAGCATATGTTATTACATCCTATAGGCATGGTGTTTGAATAGTGTAAAAATTAGGTATGCATGATTCCTATAGCCATGATTTCTATTGATGTGCGGAAGTAAAGCAAGCTAACCAAAATAGCATATAAAGCATGTGACCCTATAGGCATGTCTTTTACCCTTTCATGCAAATATTAGAATACCCCAGTCCTCCTTTTTTTAATCTCCCTATTATTCATTATTACAAATTATTATAGGCCCAAATGACATAGTATAAACCTAAACATGACTAGTTACAGAATGAAACAACTACAGAACCAATAGAACAATTACAGGCCCAATGAAGAACATCCCAGGGATGCTTCAGGGCCTTCACCAGCCTCAATCTTTGTATAAACCAACAAGCACAAATTCCAGTACTTAGGGATGATTAAAGCATGGTTGAATTCAGTGTTTAGGTCCAACAACAGTGTTTAACCAAAGAACTAGACCCTTTGACTAAAGCTTATTTTTAAGATGAATACGGGTTACTGATAATCAAGGTAATGGAGAAAAATGAATAATATACAGTATTGCAGAAATATAAAAATCAAAGTTAATTGTATTCGAGAATCAGATGCATTTACAAGCTGTATTACCCTCCATTATATAGGAGATTCTTATAACGTACAAATCTTGATGTGGTTACTCATTAATGACTAATTATGACATTAATGAGGCGTTACAAAGGATAACGGTAATTGGGGTTTGGTACATAACGTTTGAGTAATCAATTGTGGGTCCTTGAATCTGCCTGTAGCTTTGTATAGATTCATTCTGACCGTGCCTCTCTCCTGTTTTGATCAAGTTATGTTTCCCATAACTGATAAGTTCGTGGGTTTATTGAACCGTGCCTCTTTGTACCGTACCTCTTCCAAGAATCTCATCCACCTGTCGCGTTTTCCTATGTCCACGTGACTGGCTGAGTTGTCAAAAGCTGGCTTATGTGTGAAACTCTTTTTTACCAATACAAATAGTCTCCCCACTTACCATATATTTTTCCGCCGCTTTTCCTTGAATAATTGTCCTTCTCTGCACCATAGGCGTCGCTTGTCACATCCATTTAATGATCATACCACGTGTCCTTTTTAGATTGGTTCTGCATTTATTCGTCACCTTTTAGAGCTTTTCGCAGTTGTGCCAGTCCCAAAGTGACATCTTCAATTATGAATTTTCATCATTATTTTCCTTTTTCTTCATGTTTGACGGTTGTCTTCAAGTATAAATACATGCTTTCATTTCTTTTCTTCCACGAAACACTTTTCTAACTTTGTCTTTTATAAAAAAGTTTCTTCTTTTCCTTTGTAAACATGTATTCTTCAAACCAACGTCAAAGAGTAATAGATATTGAAAGCTTAACGCCATCTTCTGCTCTGACTAGGAGTCGGAGGGGTGGTAGACTTAGAAGTCTAGGATCCACTCCTTCGAGGGGCTCCTCTTCTTCTCAGATAGTTCCTCTTCCTTCCACTAGATCTCCAGTTTCTCCGAGGTTTAGGGTTTCTCGATCATTGTCTACAGGTAGAGGCGAATTCCTTCGTGAACCTGGAGTCGATGAAATTGTCCATGCTGAATTTGTTTTTGCCAGGGATAGTCAAGTTCTAGTAGATCAATCTTCTTCTCTTGATAGTGTCGAAAGATATCCAACCCTTATAACTGAGGGTCAGCTTTCCCTTGTTCGTAGGGAGTGCTTTTGGAGGTCTGACTTTCCTGTCTATATTTCGAATAGTAATCAAAGAATAATGTCTTACAAGACAGGATATTCTTTTGTTTACATGTATCCTTTCACTTTAGGGTTTGGACCCCTATTGACCCAGTTATAATTGAATTTTTCCATTTTTTCAATATCTTCTTAGGACAAGTTAGCCCGCTTGTGTGGCGTGTTGTCGTATGTCTTAGGAGTTTGGATTCTTTAGCCTCTTTTCCTTTTACCTTCAACCATCTTATTCACATCTAATCTCCTACCTTATTTCGTGAAGGGTTTTTTACTCTGATTGCTAGAAGCAAAATGGTGTTGGTAACCCCTGGAGATGATAATGATAGGGGTTGGTACCTCCGGTATGTTGTTGTACCCACTGTTGGTTTAGTGGGTGAAGAAAATCTTCCTTTCCCTGAGAAGTGGAATCGCGCACGTGAGTATGCTTTATCTTACATTTACTTTTTCTTGTTTTGACTTGAGATGTTTTATTAACACCGTGTATGTTTTTTATTCTCTCAACAATCATGAATACAGTTGAGAATGTCTTCGGTATTCGTGATTGGGTAGAAAAATTGTTGTTTGTTGCTCTTTCAGAAGAAATATCTTGGAAGTACCTCGCTGGGAGGTATGGTTGGCAAGTAAAGACCCATGGTAAATGAAGCTCTTGTTCTTGCTTTTTTCCTTACTCGAGTCTTTTTTTTTTGTCGTTTAATTTTTTTCCCTTTTTAGTAGGGTTCTCTGCTCGTGGGGTGTCTGCTTCATCTATCCCGAAGATATCCTTCGCTCAGGACCAAGAAATTATTGTTGGTTCATCTTCTTCGAAGAGGAAGATTAGCGAGTCTCATTCTGTAGAAGAAGAAGAAGACGGTTCTTTAGTGCACATGCCACGGAGAAGGCGAATGTTTTTAGATAATGAGATTACAGCCTCAACCTTGACTTCTGTGTCTGTGATTGAGCCCCCTCTCCTTGATGATGTTTCACATTCCCCTATTCATGAGGATTTTTATCTTGCTCCTGACGACGTCCCTTTGGCTGTTGTCTTTCCTGCTTCTTTGAGAGAAGGTGTTTCATCTGTTCCTTTGGCTATTTCAACTTCTTCTATTGCTTTGCGTGTAACTTCTTCAACTTTTCAACTCTCTGTACCTGCTGCTTTGCCCGTGGCTTCTCTAGCTCCTCAACCTTTGATTCCTGTTGTTGTTCCATCTCTGCCTGCTTCCATGCCTTCCGTTAGGGAAGTAGGGTCTTCCAGCAGATAGATGCGGCATGTGGTAATAGAGGTTCCAGCTTAGGGGATCCTTTTCAAGAAAACAGGTGAGCCCAAAGTGTGGCTCAAGCCTTTGATAGTTCCCTCTGAGAAAGCAAAGCTAGCCAGCCACAGTGCTCTTACATGGGCCAATGAGGTCGTGCATACTTCTTTGAAGGTATGATGCAAGTTATCCTCTTTCACTATCGTATATGAGATTTACCATATCTGACTGGTTTATTTCTTGTAGATTAACCTTATAGGCATGGAGCTTATGAAGAGGATTTCAATCACGGACCAAGAAACAAAAGAATTGCAGGCTGATGTTGATAATTGGAGAGCACAGTATGATATCCTAAGGATTGACATGGATGCTTTAGAAGAGGAAAGGAGTACCTTAAAGTGTCACATGAGACTGATGGCAGCAGAACTGGCAGTGGAGAGGTCTTCTTCCAGTCGAGTTGATAAAGATAAGAGTGTTCTAGAGTCATCGTTTGCGGAGCAGCTGTCCCGTGCCTTAGAGGAGATTAGAGACTTGAATAACTTGTTAGGGCAGAAGGAGGAATACTCAGGCGAGCTCGTGCAATCACTCACTCGTACTCAAGAACACATTCGTAGGGATTTAGACAAAGCTCAAAATTTAGAGGAGTCGATTGTTCCATTAAGGGCCGCCCATGAAGCTGCGGAGGCGGAGAAGAATAGATTGAGATCTGAGCTTCAAGTGTGGGCAAAGGATTATGAAGATTTGGGATAGGTGGCTGCCGGCGATGTGAGCTAGGCGTATATGAATTCTCTCCTTGACACATTGATGGAAATGAGTCAAGAGGGTTTTGACCATAGTGCTGAAATAGCCAAAACTAAGGAAGCCATGGAGAAGGCGCAACAAGGTCATAACCTTTCTTCACCTGATGGTGAGATTCCAGCCGCTCGTGCCTCTTCATCCCCAATTTCTCCCACTCCTTCTGCCACTGTGATCAATTCCTCTCTTGAAAAGATTTAGTTGGTTTATCCCCCCCCCTTTTTGTATCAATTGGTGGTTACCCCCAGTCCCATCGGGGGTAAATTTGGATTTCCTTAAAGTCCCCAAATGACAACTTAGGGGCACCACAATGTATATATAAAACTTTTATATGGATAAGTATAAGTTAATACTTAGTTTTAGCCATTTTAATATATAAATGTATGTTCGACTTTTGTTAAGTTTCTATTTCACTCTTTAAGTCTTTTGCATGCTTCATTTTTCGAGGTTTTAGTTTTACCTTCGAGTTTTGCATGGGAAATGCTTTAGACTACTCGTACCTTTTTGTAATAGGCATGGTGTCATATTAAATGTGTGCCTTTTTATAATAGGCATAGTTTATGGAAGGGGGGCCTTTATAATTGGCATGAAGAAGGCGTCTCAGCTTCATGATAATGCAATAGAGTGATAGGAATTTTACACATGTTTAAGAATGTTTCCAAGGAAAGTTTTTCATGTTTGAACTTCCATGACATTTTACATGTGTTTGATTATCGTCTAAAACTCATGCTTGCAACTGTTTTTTGTTTAACAGATTTGATATACTCTTGTATTTCGTAATTATTTTTCATAGGTAACAGTTTTTCGATATTAATACAAGGAAACAATTGCGTTTTATTAGTAACATTTTTTGTAAAGATTAGGGTTTTTACACGCAACTGTTTTGGAAATAGTTTTCTAATAAGTGGGAGGGAAATCTTTTTCTTATTCGTAACTATTTTTATTTGATAATAGTTTCTTGAACAAATACAAGGATTTAGATCTTTTCATCCATAACTGTTTTATCTGAAAATATTTTTTTTTTGAATGAGTACATTGATGATGATCTTTTACCCCTAACTGTTTTTGTTACAACAGCTTTGGATAAGTATAAAGATGTACATTTCTTTCTTGTGACATATATTTTGCCTTTCAACCTGAATATGTTCGAATGTTTTTGCTTTTTGTATTAGGATTTGTATTTGTATGGCTCTTTTGATTTCTTTCGATTCTGCTCGTGTGACTTGTCTTGTTGGGTAGATGGGCCTTCAGGCTCGAGCTTTTGACTTTCTGATAGTCTTCTTTGCTTCGTCTTAGCCTTCCATACTTTATAGTCCCCCAAGTGTTTGAGCTTTGAAGAATGAAATCATGAGCACTTGATTATTCCTTCTTTGTGGTCTCCTGAAAAGGAAACAAATTTCGGACTCGAAGGTATATATGATTTTTTAGATGATGAGTGCTTAACCACCTGGAAAAACGTCCATCAGAAAGTGTAACCCTAGACCGGGAATTGTGTTATTTCCTC
Source organism: Nicotiana paniculata (assembly GCA_005239505.1). Lineage (NCBI taxonomy): Eukaryota > Viridiplantae > Streptophyta > Magnoliopsida > Solanales > Solanaceae > Nicotiana > Nicotiana paniculata. The sequence goes on along the minus strand of ML337444.1, from coordinate 14,862 downwards.
GCGTCTTTGCAAGTCTAATATCACCATCTGGTGATGGGTTAGCTTTGTGCCTATCATCTAAAAAAGTTAGTAAATTTTTTTAAATGTTCAAAATAAAATCAAACGTGTGATACCTGAAGGGGGGTATTCTTTTCTTTTAGAAGTAATACTTCTTTAGATGGATGGTGTTCCAGCTTGTTGGTAGAACTCTGCCGTCCATAGCTTCCAACTCATAGGCGCCTTTCCCAGCTATGCCTCGGATTTTGTAAGGTCCTTCCCAGTTTAGATTTTAGCTTTACTGCACCTGCTTCTTTCGTTGATTGAAAAACTTTTTTGAGGATGAAGTCCCCAATCTTAAAGTACATGAGATGTGTTTTATGGTTGTAATAACGCTCTATGGTTTGTTTTTGAGCTTCCATACGTATCAATACTGCTTCCCTTCATGGTTAGAGCAGGTCCAAGTTGGTCCTTAATTTGTCGTCATTTTCACCTTCCATGGCTGTTGAGAACCTTATGCTTGGTTCGCCAATCTCCACAGGTATTAAGGCTTCCGAGGCATAAACAAGTGTGAACGGAGTTTCTCCCGTGGCTATCTTTGAAGTTGTTTTGTATGCTCAGGCCAATTTCCTTTGTCTTTATCCAGCCGCTTCTTTAGATTGTTGATGATGGCCTTATTCGGTGACTCATCTTGACCATTAGCCACGGGGTGGTACGGCGTTGAGGTGATCCACTTGATTTGCCAACTTCCAAAGAATTCTGTGATTTGCGAGCCTATGAATTGTCGGCCATTATCACACACGATTTCCTTCGGTATTCAAAGTGGCATATTATCTTATGCCATAAGAATCTTTTAACTTCCTTTTCTCGCACTTTTTTGAACGCTTCTGCCTCTACCCATTTTGTAAAATAGTCGGTTAGTACGAGTAAAAACCGTACTTGTCCTTTAGCTGTGGGAAGAGGTCTCACTATGTACATACCCCATTTCATGAGAGGCCATGGGGATACTATTGGATGTAATAATTCCGCTGGTCGATGCATGTTATTGGAAAACCTTTGGCATTTGTCACATTTGGATACGAAATTCTGAGTTTCTTCTTCCATCTTAGGCCAATAGTATCCAGCTCTGATTAGTGTTTTCACTAAGGATCTCGCCCCTGAGTGATTTCCACAGTGTGCTCCGTGGACTTCATTCATCACAAATTCCATTTGTTTAGGTCCGAGGCATTTAGCTAGGGGTCCTCCTAACATCTTGCGATAAAGCGAGTTGCGAATAAGGCAGTACCGTGCAGCTTTGCGGCGAAGTGCTTGAGCTGTTTTCTTGTCTTCACGTACAGTGCCATTCTGCAAAAAATTAAGAATTTCATTTCTCCAGTCCCAGGTTAGGTTGTTGAAAGTTACTTCATTCCTGTCTTGGTCTATTATTGAATGAAATAGTTGAACAACAATTGTATTGTCTTTGTTCGTTACTTCCGTGACTGCTGCGAGGTTAGCTAGTGCATCTGCTTCTACATTTTCCTCTCTAGGTATTTGCATTACCTTCCATGTTTTGAATTGCCTCACGAGCTCTCGTGCTTTTTAAAGATACTGTTGCATTCTAGTCTCTCGAGCGATGTAAGTCTCATGTATCTGATTTACTACCAGTTGGAAGTCGATGTTGATCACAATTTGCTCGATTGAGAGCTCCCGTGCGAGTTCAAGCCCCTCAATAACAGCTTCGTACTCTACTTCATTGTTAGTTATAGGATAACACTTGATAGCTTACTGTGTCTTTTCACCCGTAGGTGATATCAATGCTATACCTAAGCCGACGCCTTTTATATATGAAGAACCATCGGTGAACAATGTTGTGATCACCAAAAGGTCATCTTGTGTAATTTATCAACAAGTGTGTTTCGAGGCCCCGAAAGCCTCTGTTAATGTCACCTTGATATGCGTGCACAACCCAAGCGCGTAGCCAGGAAGTTTTTATGTAGAAATGTGTTGAAGTTTTGAATTTATGATAATTAATGGAATAAAGTTTACTTTGGTCAATATTTTTGGTAAACGGACCCGGACCCGTGATTTGACGGTCCCGTAGGGTCCATAGGAAAATATGGGACTTGGGCAGTATGCTCGGAATCGAATTCTGAGGTCCCAAGCCCGAGAAATGAATTTTTAAAGAAAATTGTTTTTTGAAAATACGAAAGACTTTTGAAAGTGAAATTTGATTTGAAATTTGTGTTATCGAGCCCGTATTATGGTTCCGGAGCCCGGGACAAGTTTAATATGTGTTATATGAGTTATCTGTAAAGTTTGGTGTAAAACAGACTTGATTTGATGAGTTTTGGATCGAAAAAGGAAGAGTTAAAGGTTAATGAAGTTTTTGAGGATTTTCATATATTTTGATGTTATTTCAATGGTTTTAGTACTTGAATAAGTCCATATAATGATTTGGGCGTCGTATGTGTTTTTGGTTTTGAGACCCGAGGGCTCGGGTATGTTTCGGGTAGTTAACGAGGTGTATAAAGTTAGAAAAATTTGGTGTTTGGACTGTTTTCTGGTGTCTGGTGTAATACCCTTCGCGAACGCGGCCAAGGGCCCGCGAACGCGAAGGGTAATTATGGTGGCCTTGCTAGTGTCTCTATGCGAACCCATCCCTAGGGGTCCGAACGCATAGAATTAGGATGGGCCTTGGGGCTGGGCAGCGTTTGTTCTTCGCAAACGCGGTCATAGGACCATGAACGCATAGGCCAGGGGACTTGAACCTACGTGAACGCGGACAAGGCCTCGTGAACGCATAGGTCAGGAAAGTCAAACCTTCGCGAACGCGAAGGGTATTTCTTCCGAGTTATTCTTTAAGTCCAAAAACAGAACCTTACGGGATTTAACCCACTTCTTCTCCACTCCCCCTTAGGCGATTTTGAAGACTTCCGTCATCATAGCTTCATAGGTAAGTGATTCCAACTCCATTTTCTTCCATTTGTCTTCATCAATCACTAGAATCTTGGCCTAAAATCCTAAAATGAAGGTAGAAATTAGGGGTTTTGGGTAGAGTTAGGTTTTTGGCAATTTTGGGTAATTCAACCTCAATTTAAGGTCGGATTTCAAAACAAATCATATATTTGAACGCGTGGGGGTATGGGTGATCGGGTTTTGGTTCGAGCATCGTGTTTGGAACGAGCGAGCCTGGGTTCGAATTTTGGTATTTTTGGAAGAATGCTAGGAATGGTATATTTAGGCTATGGGATTGTATTAATGAGTCATTATTGATGTTAATAATTTAATTATGTCTAAATATTGTTGTTCCGGAGTTGAATTCAAAAGGAAAGCGGTGTTAGAGGCTTGATTTCTCTATTTACCCGAGGTAAGTGTCTTACCTAACTTTGGTGAGGGATAGGTACCGTAGGCTATGTGCTAAGTGTTTATCATGTTCAATGCATAGGTGAGGTGACGAGTACCTATGCATTGTGTGTCAAGCATGCCCGTGAGTCCATTTTGATGAAATTCTTTTTCTTACTCCCATATCTATTGTATCATGAATTTGTCTCTACTTGGAAGTTGATTGTTGTGAAAATCCTCGTTGATGAACTTGTGATGTAATGGTCATATTGAGGACCTAACTATAAAGGATATAGTTGAAAGGTTTGGTTATAGATGAGACCCTTTCCGGGCAAATTTGTTATGATAATGATTGGTATCTCTTCCCCTTGCTGGGTGATCATGATTTGTGATTCCACTATGATGCATCCCTTGCCATTTTTATAATTGTCATTGCATTGGTGAGGAAAAGTGTAAAGCACGAAGGGTGATGCCGTGCCATGATTTACATTGATTACATCATATATTTCATAGTGAGGAAGAGAGTAAAAGCACGAGGGGACATTCCGTGCCATATTTTATATTGTTTATGCACGATGGGACATTCCGTGCCAGATTTTATATTGTTTATACACGAGGGGACATTCCATGCCATATTTTATATTGTTTATGCACGAGGGGACATTCCGTGCCATATTTTATATTGTTTATGCACGAGGGGACATTCCGTACCATGTTTATGTTGATTATGCACGAGGGGACATTCCGTGCCATATTTTATGTTGTTTATGCACGAGGGGACATTAGGTGCCATATTTTATGTTGTTTAGGCACGAGGGGACATTCTGTGCCATATTTTATATTGTTTATGCACGAGGGGACATTCCATGCCATATTTTATATTGTTTATGCACGAGGGGACATTTTGTGCCATGTTTATGTTGTTTATGCACGAGGGGACATTCCGTGCCATATTTTATATTGTTAAGCATGAAGGGTGATGTCGCACCATTCATTTCATTTATCATCGCCATCATTTCGTATATATCTATCTGTTGCATAGTGAGGACGAGAGTAAAGCACGAAGGATGATGCCGTGCCATTCATTTATATATTTACTTATTGTGTTCAACCTTTCATTTCTGCTAGTTATCTGTTGCCCCCTTACTTGTCCCCGTATACCTTGCTTACCTGTTAAATAATTGTCATTTCCTTGCTATATATATATATATATATATATGTTTTTTTGGTAGAACTGTACAGGTAGATTACCGTCGTCGTGTCTAGCCTCGCCACTACTTCGGTCGGGGTTAAGCTCGGAACTTGCTCAGTACATGGGGTCGGTTGTACTGATGCTACACCTGCACTTCTCTATGTTGTGCAGATCCCGCAGCCAGACCCAGTGGACACTAATTAAGGGAGCATCCTTCAGTCCACTAAGAGATTACAAGGTCGACCCGCAGACGTTAGTGGGCCTTGGAATCTCTTCTATTCCCTTCTCCTATTATGTCTTGTTTTCCTTAGTTCTAAGACAGTTTTTGTATTGTTTCTTCAGCCTTTGTATTTAGTAACTTCTTAGTCAGTTTGTGAGTTAGTTATTCCAGGTGCTAGGATAATATAAACGAATCGTATTATTTGGTGTTATGTGTTATTTCATAATTTATCTGCTTCCGCAATAGAAAAAGGAGTCTAAGATGTTTTATTTATTTCTGTTATTTAAATGTTGATACGTGAAGGGTAATGTGTACATTGGCTTGTCTAGCGGGTTCAACGTTAGACGCCATCACGGCCTGAGGGTTTTCGGGTCGTGACAAGTTGGTATCAGAGCACTAGGTTGCTTAGGTCTCACAACTCACAGACAACTTGGTAGAGTCTGAGGGATCGGTACGGAGACTTTTGTATTTATCCCCCAGAGGCTGCAAAGTTAGGAATAACTCCACATTTTCATCTCTGTCGTGCGAATTTATTCTATCATTGATGATTGAACTTGCCTACTCTTCTTCTCTCACTAATCTCGACAGCACGCGAAGCGTCTGCGACCGAACCAGAGATGAAGCACCAGTGATAGCTACGATCAAGGGAAGAGACAGAAGTAGAGCGCAGTCAAAAGCTCGAACATCAGCACTTATTGTACAGTCTCAAATAGATCTAGATGCGGAGGTTCTAGCTCGGTCAGCATATGTTTGACCAGCTCAGACTCCGGAAGGATTTATAGCTACTGCATGGTTGCAGGATGCACTAGTCCGTTTATTGAGGTTGGACAAGTTACCAAACAAGTTCCACTCTATTTCAGCGGTATATCTTTTGAAGACGCGGATGATTTTCTTGACCGCTTCCGTGAAGTATTGCACACCATGGGAATAAGTGTAAAGAAACATGGTTGATTTATATGAGATGTGAAGTTTAACATCGTGGTTTATCAGGTATTGTGACCTATGACTTCGTGCCTCGTGGGGGAAGTCCACTGTCAAGGAATAGATTATGAGGCCGCGGTCATATCGGTTTTGGTTTGGAATGTATAAGGCCGGGAATTTTTGCAAGAGATAAATCTGGGGATTTCGGACGAACTCAGGACAGGTTGATACCTTATGTCGGTTGGTGGTAGAAATTGCCTTATACTTGGGAGAGTCATATTTCATCATATCACTCAGGCTACGTGCCCCCTTTCAGCTACAACTCAACTACATGACCACCTGGGGAAATAGGAGTCGGAATGTCGGAAGTGGTGGTTAGATTCCTAGAGGTGGAGACCCAGTCTGTTGATATATTTTCTATGGTATGGATGAGGTCGTTACATTAAATGATTTCATTAAAAGAACAATCTCTAATTATTATAAAGTGATAATTTTCTGAACTTAATTCGGTTATGCTTATCTAATAAAACTTTTCTAATATTCTCCTACTTATGTGAATACTTGAAATGAGAAATTCTATGGGAATAACTGTGTTTACCATTACGTGTTGAAATTTTTTTTTCTTAACGGAAAATAATTAAATGAAGGAAATGGAATGTTTCGAGTGGCAGGATATGCATATTACTTGTGATTCAGAATCGAGGAAGAGATCCTCGCGTGTTAAAATGATTTGGTATATTTAGACCGGACCTCGAGCCACGGTGGAAGTTATTTAAGGATGAGATCGTTGCGATGGAAATTCTTGTGTTTAAATTATCCCTTGTGAATTAAATTTTGTTTGTTTTTACTATAAGTACTGGTAGGAAGTCATGATTGTTGAAGACTTATGTATAAAAGTAGAAGTAATAATAATAATATTAATAAATAAATAAACCAATTAACCATCTGTACGTAATTTGCTAAATTCGTGCTATAATTATGGAGCCTTAACTTATAAGGTAGGTGCCCGCTCCAGGTGGCGTTAGATGAGGAACATTATTTTGGGTAATTATGAGGTCTTCAAGCATCGTATCTCGATATCAGTATTGTGAAGGAATTCGAGGAGCAGTTACAGGATTTGTTGGGTAAAGGCTTCATTAGGCCTAGTGTCTCTCCTTGGGGTGCTCTAGTATTATTTGTCAAGAAGAAACATGGCTCAATGAGGATGTGTATTGACTACCGGCAGTTGAATAAGGTTACTATTAAGAACAAGTATCCTCTGCCGAGGATTGATGATTTATTCGACCAGCTTCAAGGTGCTTCAGTGTTTTCCAAGATTGATTTCAGGTCTGGTTACCATCAGTTGAGGATTAGGGCGTCCGATGTCCCTAAGACAGCCTTTCACACTCGTTATGGGCATTATGAGTTCTTGGTGATGTCATTTGGATTGAAAAATGCCCCAGCTGTTTTTATGGAGCTGATGAACTGAGTGTTCAGGCCTTATTTGTACTCGTTCGTTATTATTTTCATTGATGATATTTTGATATACTATCGGAGCCGAGAGGAGCATGAGCAGCACCTTAGAGTCGTCTCCAAACACTGAAGGATAGTCAGTTGTATGCCAAATTTTTCAAGTGTGAGTTCTGGTTGAGTTAAGTTGCCTTTCTAGGCCATATGGTATCATCAGAGGGTGTTCAGGTGGATCCCAAGAAGATTTCAGCAGTTAGAGATTTGCCTAGACCCACCTCAGCTACAGAGATCCGGAGTTTCTTGGGCTTAGCAGGTTATTATCGCCGGTTTGCGGAGGGATATTCATCCGTTGCAGCCCCAATGACCAGGTTGACTCAAAATAGTGCTCAGTTCAGGTGGTCTGATGAGTGTTACGCGAGCTTTCAGAAGCTCAAGACAGCCTTGACCATGGCACTAGTGTTGGTTTTGCCCACAGGTTCAGGATCATATACCGTGTATTGTGATGCTTCACGGGTTGGGTTTGGTGTTGTGTTGATGCAGGATGGCAAGGTTATAGCCTATGCTTCTCGTCAGTTTAAGGTTCATGAGAAGATCTATCCAGTTCATGACTTGGAGTTCGCATCTATCGTGCATGCATTAAATATTTGGAGGCATTACTTGTATGGTGTGACATGTGAGGTGTTCACGGATCATAAGAGCTTGCAGTATTTGTTTAAACAGAAGGAGTTGAACATGAGACAGAGGAGATGGTTAGAGCTACTGAAGGATTATGATATTGCCATTCTTTATTATCCGGGAAAGGCCAATGTGGTGGCCAATACTTTGAGCCGGAAGTCAGCCAGTATGGGTAGTCTTGCCTATTTATCAGTCGAAGAGCGACCTCTTGCTTTGGATATCCAGGCGTTAGCCAACCGATTTGTGACATTGAAGGTTTTTGAGACTCGCAGTGTTTTGGCCCATATCGTGGCCCGTTCTTCATTGTATGACCGTATTCGGGCCAGGCAGTATGATGATCGCCATTTATCTGTTCTGAGAGATAGAGTCATGCATAGAGATGCCAAGCAGGTTATGGTTGATGCTGAGGGAGTATTGAGGATGCAGGGTCGTATTTGTGTACCCTATGTCAATGGCATTGAGTTAATTCTACAGGAGGCCCATAGTTCCAGGTATTCTATTCATCCGAGCGCCATGAAGATGTTTCAGGACTTGCGGCAACATTATTGGTGGTGTAGAATGAAGAAGGATATTGTAGCTTATGTAGCTCGATGCTTGAATTGTTAGCAGGTTAAGTACGAGCACCAGAGACCCGGTGGTTTGATGCAGCAGATTCAGCTTCCCGAGTGGAATTGGGAGCGTATCACCATGGACTTTGTAGTTGGACTACCACGTACTCAGAGGATGTTCGATGCAGTATGGGACATTGTGGATAGGCTGACCAAGTCAACGCACATCATTCCAGTATCAGTTTCGTATTCACCAGAGAAGTTGGCGAGGATCTATACGAGAGAGATTTTTAGGCTGCATGGTGTGCCCATATCCATTATATCAGACCGAGGTACTCAGTTTACCTCCCATTTCTAGAGAGTATTTCAGCGAGAGTTGGGCATCCGAATCAATTTGAGCACAACATTTCATCCTCAGACAGACAGGCAGTCCGAGTGCACTATTCAGATTTTGGAGGATATGTTACGAGCTTGCGTTATTGACTTTGGTGGTTCATGGGACCAGTTCTTGCCTTTAGCTGAGATTTCCTACAACAACAGCTATCATTCGAGCATTAAGATCGCTCCGTACGAGGCGTTGTATGGTTGACAGTGTCGGTCTCTAGTCGGATGGTTTGAGCCGGGAAAGGCTAGATTGTTGGGTTCTGAGTTAGTCCAGGATGCCTTGGACAAGGTGAAGATCATTCATGATAGACTTTGTACAGCTCAGTCCAGGCTGAAGAGTTATGCGGATCGCAGAGTTCGAGTTTTGGCATTTATGATAGGCGACCGGGTATTTCTTCGGGTGTCGCCCATGAAGGGCGTGATGAGATTCGGAAAGAAGGGCAAGTTGAGCCCTAGGTACATTGGTCCATTTGAGATTTTGGAAAAGGTAGGAAAGGTGTCCTACAGACTTTCCTTGCCACCGCGTTTGTCAGTCGTGCATCAAGTATTTCATGTATCTATGCTCAGGAGGTATATTGCGGATCCATCCCATGTTCTAGACTTCAGCAGTGTCCAGTTAGACCAGGATTTGTCTTATGAGGATGAGCCAGTAGCCATATTAGATCGGCAGGTGCGACAGTTGAGATCGAAGAGTTATCCTTCGGTTCGTGTTCAGTGGAGAGGTCAGCCTGTTGACGCAGCTACTTGGGAGTCCGAGCCCGATATGCGGAGCCGTTATCCCCACCTTTTCCCCGATTCAGGTACTTTTCTATGTCCATTTGAGGATGAACGGTTGTTTTAGAGGTGGAGGTTGTGATGACCCAAAAGGTCATCTTGTGTAATTTAGCAGAAACTGTGTTCCGAGGCCCTGAAAGCCTTCGTTAATCTCACCTCAATATGTGTGCGCAGCCTGAGCGCGTAGCCGGGAAGTTTTTATGTGAAAATGTGTTGAACTGTTGAATTTATGATATTTAATGGAATAAAGTTGACTTTGGCCAATATTTTTGGTAAATGGACCCGGACTCCTGATTTGACGGTCCCGCAGGGTCCGTAGGAAAATATGGGACTTGAGCATATGTCCGGAATCGAATTCCGAGGTTCCAAGCTCGAGAAATGAATTTTTAAAGAAAATTGTTTTCTGAAAATAAGAAAGACTTTTGAAAATAAAATTTAATTTGAAATCTGTGTTATCGGGCCCATATTATAGTTCCGGAGCCCGGAACAGGTTTAATATGTGTTATATGAGTTATCTGTAAAGTTTGGTGTAAAACAGACTTGATTTGATGAGTTTCGGATCGAAAATGGAAGAGTTAAAGGTTAATGAAGTTTTTGAGGATTTTCATAGATTTTGGTGTTTAATTCATTGATTTTGATGTTATTTTGGTGGTTTTAGTCCTTGAATAAGTCCATATAATGATTCGGGTAAGACTCGAGGGCTCGGGTAAGTTTCGGGTAGTTAACAAGGTGTATAAAGTTAGAAAAATCTGGTGTTTGGACTGTTTCTGGTGTCTGGTGTAATACCCTTCGCGAACGCAGCCAAGGGCCCGCGAACGCGAAGGGTAACTATGGTGGCCTGGCTAGTGTCTCTACATGAACGCGTCCCCAGGGGTGCGAAGGCATAGAGTTAGGATGGGCCTGGGGGCTGGGTAGCGTTTGTTCTTCGCGAACGTGGTCATAGGACCGCGAACGCATAGGCCAGGGGAGTTGAACCTACGCGGCCAATGCCTCGCGAACGCATAGGTCAGGAAAGTCAAGCCTTCGCGAATGCGGCCAAGGGCCTTGCGAATGCGAAGGGTATTTCTGCCCAGTTATTCTTTAAGTCCAAACACAGAACCTTACGGGATTAAACCCACTTCTTCTCAAACCTCTTCTTCCCCACTTCCCTTAGGCGATTTTGAAATATTCCATCACCATAGCTTCATAGGTAAGTGATTCCAACTCCATTTTCTTCCATTTGTCCTCATCAATCACTAGAACTTGGCCTAAAATCCTAAAATCAAGGTAGAAATTAGGGGGTTTTGGATGAGTTAGGTTTTTGGGAATTTTGGGTAATACAACCTCAATTTGAGGTCGGATTTCAAAACAAATCATATATTTGAACTCGTGGGGGTATGAGTGATCGGGTTTTGGTCCGAGTCTCGTGTTTGGACCGAGCGAGCCCGGGGTCGAATTTTGGTATTTTTGGAAGAATGCTATGAACTGTATATTTAGGCTATGGGATTGTATTAATGAGTCATTATTGATGTTAATAAGTTAATTATGTCTAGATATTGTTGTTCCGGAGTTGAAATCAAAAGGAAAAGGCGGTGTTAGAGGCTTGATTGCTATTTTTGGACCCGAGGTAAGTGTCTTGCCTAACTTTGGTGAGGGAATAGGTACCGTTGGCTATGTGCTAAGTTTTTATCATGTTCAACGCATAGGTGAGGTTACGAGTACCTATGAATTGTGTGTCAATCATGCCCGTGAATCCATTTTAATGTAATTCTTGTTCTTACTCCCATATCTATAGTATCATGAATTTGTCTCTACTTGGAAGTTGATTGTTGTGAAAATCCTCGTTGAGGAAATTGTGATGTAATGGTCCTATTGAGGACCCAACTATAAAGGATATACTTGAAAGGGTTGGTTATAGCTGAGACCCTTGCCGGGAAAATTTGTTATGATAATGACTGGTATCTTTCCCCTTGTCGGGTGATCATGATTTGTGATTCCACTATGTTGCATCCCTTTCCATTTTTATAATTGCCATTGCATTGGTGAGGAAAAGTGTAAAGCATGAAGGGTGATGTTGTGCCATGATTTACATTGATTACATCATATATTGCATAGTGAGGAAGAAAGTAAAAGCACGAGGGGACATTCCGTGCCATATTTTATATTGTTTATGCACGAAAGGACATTCTGTGCCATATTTTATATTGTTTATGCATAAGGGGACATTCCGTGCCATATTTTATATTGTTTATGCACGAGGGGACATTTCGTATCATATTTTATATTGTTTATGCACGAGGGGACATTCCGTGCCATGTTTATGTTGATTATGCACGAGGGGACATTCCGTGCCATATTTTATGTTGTTTGTGCACAAGGGGACATTCTGTGCCATATTTTATATTGTTTATGCACGAGGGGACATTTTGTGCCATATTTTATATTGTTTATGCATGAGGGGACATTCCGTGCCATATTTTATATTGTTAAGCATGACGGGTGATGTTGTGCCATTCATTTCATTTATCATTGCCATCATTTCATATATATCTACCTATTGCATAGTGAGGACGAGAGTAAAGCACTGTCACGATCCCAGTTCGCCCTCCGTGAACATGTTGTGATGGCACCTAGTCCCTATAACTAGGTAAGCCTAAAAATATGGAATATCAACATAACTTGCGAAATAATTAAGTAAAAACTGAACAATCTAAAATAAAAACTGTATATAAATGTCGTTCGGCATATACAACACAAAAATAAGGGGGAAGCCTACAATATCACCCCAAAACCCGGAAACTCTCGGGAACCACAAGCTAACAGAAATATAATACACTGCTCTAACTCCGGAATGTCTAAACAACTGTAAGGAAGGAAAAATTATTCACTAAAGCTGGAATAAGATAGAGACTCTTAGTCTGCGGTCGCAGCATATGTACCTCTAAGTCTCTGCTAGATCTCTCAACCTCGGGGATAGTGCACCTGAGTGGAAGTACCTGGATCTGCACATGAATAACATGCACAGAAGGGGAATGAGTAAACCACATCGGTACTCAGTAAGTGCCAAGCCTAACCTCGGTCAGGTAGTGACGAGGAAGGTCAGGGCCCTACTGAGGTTAAACAATATAATAGGAATTTACAGTATGAAAACATGCAGTAATAATGAGTACATAAGTGAATTAAGACAGGTCAAACAAAGCAATTACAAAAACACAAGTACAGAGTAAACACGGAATATGTACAGCTCAATGACAACGTTAACAATGAGGATCTCCCAGCATACCGTCCTTTAGTCCTTTTCTCAATTGTCCAGTGGATCTCCCGGGATACCGTCCGGTAGCCCATCATATGTATATCCAAAGGATCTCCCGGGATACCATCCCGTAGTCCCAAAGTAAATATGCAGGGGGGATCTCCTGGGATACCGTCCCGTAGTCCATCATATGTATATCCAAAGGATCTCCCAGGATACCGTCCCGTAGTCCCAAAGTAAATATGCAGGGGGGGTCTCCCGGGATACTGTCCCGTAGTCTCAAAGTAAATATGCAGGGGGGTCTCCCGGGATACCGTCCCGTAGTCCTAAAGTAAATATGCAGGAGGATCTCCCGGGATACCGTCACGTAGTCCCAAAGTAAACATGCAGTGGGATCTCCCGGGATACCGTCCAGTAGTCCCAAAGTAAATACGCAGGCACAACAAGAAGATATTAAGAATTAGAGTGCAAAAATACAAGGCAACAAGTAAATCTATCTTAACATGCTTCACGTAGTACAATTAAAGCAACTTAAGCAAATAGGCAATTTAGGGCAACTAGGCATGATTTGCTAAGCTAACATAGACTATAATTGCAATTAGAATAAAACAGGTAAGAAAGAAACTCAGTCTAAATATTTAAAGTAAAATCGGATTTTCAACAATTAGCACAATTACACGCTCGTCACCTCACATACGAGACATTCAATTACCAAATATCACATCCTAAGGGGAAAATTCCCCCACACAAGGTTAGACAAGCCACTTACCTCGAACCGGCTCAAAATCAACTTGAAACCACACGTTTTCCACGAGTATCCGACTCCAAATGGCAAAAATATATAAAATTCAATTAAATATCATAAATAACATCTCAAGCAAACTGGTTCTACTATTAAATCAATGTTAAGGCACGAAATTAGGTAAAATAACCAAAATGCCCCTCGGGCCCACGTCTCGGAATAGGGTAAAAGTTATATTTTCCGGACACCCATTCACTCACGAACTCACTCAACCAGAAACAATTGAAATCCGATGTCAAAAACCCCTTAAATTCTCAAAATTTCGGGTTGGGAAAATTTCATCAATTTCTTATGGCTTTCCCCCCATTTTTGATAATTATACTAAAGAAAACAACAGGGATTAATGGTTTAACAATGAATTAGGATTAGAAAACGTTACCTATGATCCTTCTCTACAAAACCCACTGAAAATCGCCAATTCCCGAGCTCTTACACGTGTTTTAGACTTATGAAATAAACTCTCGTATTTTTAGAATAAAACACACAGGGATCTCGCACCTGTGGTCCCGATCACCGCACCTGCAGTACCGCACCTACGGAAAAAGCATCACAGGTACGGAATTTAGGTAAGTCCACTGGGGCCGCACCTGCGGTCGTTTGGTTGCACATGCGGTCCCGCACCTGCAGAACTCAGGTCGCATATGCGACAACTGGTCAAACCTTCCTCCATTGCGCCTACAATCAAACCCACCGCGCCTGCGAGTCTGCACATGCGAGAAATACTTCGCAGGTGCGAAAACACCAGAAGAGGTCTGGTTCAGCAGTTGCTAAGTCCCAATTTCTCCCGTTAAGCATCCGAAGCAACCCCGAGGCACCCGGGACCTCAACCAAAACCACCAGCCAACCCTAATTCCTTATTTGAACTAGGTCGAGCCTTAAATTAACATCAAAATCATCGATTATGCATAGGTTCAAGCCTAGAAACTTAGGAAAATTCTAGAATTCACATCCGACGCCGAAACATGTCTAAACTCATCCGAATGACCTCAAATTTTTCATACACATCCCAAATGACATGAAGGAACTTATGCAACTTCCGGAATTCCATTCCGACCCTCAGATCAAAAACTCACTATTGGACTGGAAACTTCAAAAATTCAAACTTCGGCATTTCAAGCCTAAATAAGCTACGGATATTCAAAATACATTCGGAACACACTCCCAACCCCGAAATCACCTAACGGAGCTAACAGAACCAACGAATTTCCATTCCGAGGCAATATTCACACTGTTACGACTCCGGGTAACTTTCCAACACTTAAGCTTTCATTTAGGGACTAAGTGTCCCAAAACTCTCCGAAACTTAAAACCGAATGTCCCGACAATTCAATTTAGCAGAAATAGACTTGGGGAAAACAGTTAATAGGG
>MDKI01104059.1:0-90914 GCA_005239505.1 Nicotiana paniculata | reverse complement strand
GAAATCGATGTTCTTGCACTTCAATGGAATTTTCTTCTTCTCTACTTTGATCCACGAAATTCCTCCTTTAATTGTGTTTTAGGAGTCTATTTATAGGCTTAGGTCGAACCCTAACCGTGTAGGAGACTTCTATTCAACCGGGAAACATTTAACTCGTCAAACTCGGACTTGGGGGAAACTTGGGACCCCTGGCGTTTGGGCTCTAACGTCCCCCTAACGCTAGGGGGGGCCTGGCATTATGGCCCTAACGCCCCCCTAACGCCAGGGGGGGCCAGGCTTTATGGGGTAAACGCCCCCCTAACGCCAGAGGGTGCCAGGCTTTAGGGGGCAAACGCCCGGCTATCGCCCGAGCGTCTCCTTTTGCGTATTTTCGACGTATTTGCATCCTTTTAGCCCCGTTTCCATCTCCACTTCACCTACACATGAAATAAAATCCATTAAGCACATAATAAGTGTAATTTTATCATTAATGCGCATAAAATGTAAGGTATATCACATGTTAAACTATGCATTTTAGTCTCGCATCAATGACGTCAGTCATGTGAGTTCATCAACTAATGTGATAGCAAGGTTGCACAGAGCACAGTTCCTGAAAAAACCCCTGAACCGCTTTTTGTCGCCTTTTTCAACTTCTTTAGTACGCTAAAAAAAATCTCTATAAATACTCCAACCTTTCCCTTTCAAATCTTCATCCTTCACAACACCTTGAAAACCTCCACTTAGCAGCTCTTGCTTTCTCTGCCCGTTTTCTTCTTCTCATTCTGAAATGCTAATGCATCTATGGACAATGCAGCCATGGCTAAGACTTCTAAAATGGTCCCACAAAAAGATAAAACCCCCTCTTTTTTACGCTCTTATAAAAGCGTAATGACAGTTTCCCTTCGCGCTGAGGAGTGCCTCTTTGTATTTTATGGAACGTCATCTGATCTTGAGGTTGTTCAATCTTTGTGGGTAGCGGGCCGCCGCAAATCCATGCCTCGATATGTTGGTCCGATGACTGATAATGAAGAGGCAAAGGTTGATTCCTGTTGGGAAAAAGCGACGTTGGTAAAAATCCCTCCATCCGAAAGAGATATAGCTATTGATAGAGCCGGCGGGGCTAGTCCCTGGCGGGGAGAAGATAATGCGGAGATACGCCCTCGTGTCGCAAATAAATAATGATGTTGATAACTGCTTCACCAATTCTTCTTTCCCTTGAATCTGATCCCAAGTAACTTCACGTATATGTAATGATTACCTTCTTACATATGCCACCGATGCTCAAAAGGATTTGAGGGGGAGACTTTTGATCGAGACCGAAGTAGCAGTGAGCATGCCCAGTGCAAATCTCGGGAGAGACCCTCGAGGCATTTCGCCATAAGGGCTTTGGAGAGCAAGCAAGTGAAATTGACGCTAAGTCCCTCCTCTCTACCAATGATTAAGTCGATGCCGAAGATGCAGAGAAAAGAGTTGGTGAGGATGCTAGTCCCGAGGGGCTTGAGAAGACAGAGTCCTCGAGGAGAAAGAAGACGAAGTTTCGATAATAAGAAAATATTAGGTCTCAAAGAAGTTAGACTAGGTTGTTACTTGTTTTTTTCTTCGTGTAAGAGCTCCAGGCATCAGCCTTGTAAAATCCACCTTCGTGAATTTTTACCATACATAAAGGCCTCAATCTTTTGCCATTTCTTGTCCTTTCATTGCTTTTTGGGATAGACTGATGCATGTTGATAGTTGGTTTGAAGTTTTGGGACTTTTTAAAATAAACCCTTAGGTTTTTGTTCTTGATGGGTGATCGGTGGTAGTTGATGAGTATCCGTAGGGGACTCGGTCCTCGAGTCAAAGGAATGCTTCCGCCAAGGCTGCTACCCTCGAGATATGACGTCGCAGTGCCTAAGAAGACAGCTTAATCCAGTCGAGCAGGATTGTCAAGCTCGAGGCTGATCTTCTGGATACGGAGGCCGACAAGAAAGTAGTCGTTTACTTGAAAGATGCTGCTGATGCTCAGGCCAAGCTAAGAGGAGATTAACAGAAAGAAGAGGAGCAATGAGTATGCCCGATGCAGGTCCCATAGGGAGACCCTCGAGGAGATACATGCTAGGGGGATTTTGAACTTTCGGAAGAGATAAGTAGGTCGAGATCGACGCCCAGTTTCTCCTTTCTTTTTGAGCTGATGTTGATACTTGAAGGCCGTCGTGGGAGCTGATCCGAGGGGCCTTTGAGGGAGTTGGTCCCTAGAATAGAATAGATTTTCTACTTTGTTGTTTGCATAAGACTCCTATGGGAGCATTGTAACTATGTATTTGTAATATACACATATATATTTATGAGACATTCTTCGATTTGATTTGCCTATCGGTAGTTAGCCCGATGAATTGGAATTTGAGATGAGACCTTTGGGGTTATAAATTGGTCGTGAGGCTCTTTTAATTAACCGTATCGGGCCTAGTCTCCGAGTCGGGTTTCGACTCGAGCTCAACGGGCCTTAGTTTTTAAAATTGGCCCTGAGGCGCTTTGTGTCGGTATGACCTGTAGCTGGCAGCTCGGGCTCTTACGCGTAAGGTCAATACGACTAGCTGGCGACGTGGGATCTTACGCTTTTTTGGCCCTGAGGCGCTTTATTTAACCGTATCGGGCTTAGTCTCTGAGTCAGGTCTCGATTCGAGCTTAACGTCCCTTAGGTTTTAAAATTGGCCCTGAGGCACTTTGTGTCGGTATGACCTGTAGCTGGCGGCTCGGGCTCTTACGCGTAAGGTCGATATGACTAGCTGGCGACTTGGGCTCTTACGTTTTAGGTTGGTACAACCTTTAATGTAGAGGGCGACTTAGGATCTTACGGTTTTTTGGCCCTGAGGCGCTTTAGTTAACCGTATCTGGCTTAGTCTCCGAGTCGGGTCTCGACCCGAGCTCAACGGCCCTCGGATTTTCAAATTTGCCCTGAGGCGCTTTATATCGGTATGACGTGTAGCTGGCGACTCGGGCTCTTACGCGTAAGGTCGATACGACTAGCTGGCGACTTGGGCTCTTACACTTTTTTGGCCCTGAGGCGCTTTAGTTAACCGTATCGGGTTTAGTCTCTGAGTCAGGTCTCGACTCGAGCTCAACGGCCCTCAGCTTTTCAAATTGGCGTTGAGACGCTTTGTGTCGGTATGACCTGTAGCTGGCGGCTCAGGCTCTTACGCGTAAGGTCGATATGATTAGCTGGCAACTTGGGCTCTTACGCTTTAGGTTGGTACAACCTTTAATGTAGCGAGAGACTTGGGCTCTTATGCGTTTTTGGCCCTGGGGCGCTTTAGTTAACTGTATCGGGATTAATCTCCGAATCGGGTCTCGACTCGAGCTCAACGGCCCTCAGGTTTTCAAATTGGCCCTGAGGCACTTTGTGTGGGTATGACATGTAGCTGGTGGCTCGGGATCTTACGCATAAGGTCGATACGACTAACTGGCGACTTGGGCTCTTACGCTTTTTTGGCCTTGAGGCGCTTTAGCTAACCTTGTCGGGCTTAGTCTCCGAGTCGGGTCTCAACTCGAGCTCAACGGCCCTCAGGTTTTCAAATTGGCCATGAGTCGCTTTGTCGGTATGACGTGTAGCTGGCAGATCGGGCTCTTACGCGTAAGGTCGATACGACTAGCTGGCGACTTGGGCTCTTACGCTTTAGGTTGATACAACCTTTAATGTAGCGGGCGACTTGTGCTCTTACGCTTTTTTAGCCCTGAGGCGCTTTAATTAACCGTATCGGGCTTAATCTCTGATTCGGATCTCGACTCGAGCTCAACGGCCCTGAGTTTTTCAAATTGGCCTTGAGGTGCTTTGTGTCGGTATGACCTGTAACTGGCGGCTCGGGCTCTTACGTGTAAGGTCGATACGGCTAGCTGGCGACTTGGGCTCTTACGCGTAAGGTCGATACGGCTAGCTGGCGACTTGGGCTCTTACGCTTTTTTGGCCCTGAGGCGCTTTAGTTAACCATGTCGGGCTTAGTCTTCGAGTCAGGTTTTGACTCGAGCTCAACGGCCTTCAGGTTTTCAAATTGGCGTTGAGGCACTTTCTGTCGGTATGACCTGTAGCTGGTGACTCTGGCTCTTACACGTAAGATTGATACAACTAGCTGGCGACTTGGGTTCTTACGCTTTAGGTTGGTACAAACTTTAATGTAGCGGGCGACTTGGGCTCTTACACTTTAGGTTGGAACAACCTTTAACCAGTTCTTTTCGATGTTTTTTCGTAGTAAATGGAGACCTGTGATTTTATGGCAACAGTCGGACGTCTCCGAGTTGCGTTAGTTTGACCGGAGCCTTATGACGGTGGTCATTTGTGTTTGGTCGTAGCCTTTTAGTCCCCGAGTGAGATAGCCATGGCATCTATATCGTGGGTATACCTTTTGGGTCTTACAAGTTCGATATATAGCCTTGACTTTGATACGGGGTTTATATTTTTTGTTGGTACAACCTTTAGTGTAGCGGGCTACTTGGGCTCTTACGCTTTAGGTTGGTACAACCTTTCTTACGGTCTCATAGTTTTGACGTTGCCTCATGGAGGGCTTACGAGCTCGAAGTTCCCTGCCTGGAGATCTTACGGCTTCAAATTTGATAACCTGATGAGCCGACTGTCGGGGGCAATCTCCGAGTCAAAATTGAATGTTTCCTCGAGGAGGGATTATGCTATTGGTGTTTCCTTGTGGAGGTCTTGTGCGTTCGAAGTTACCATCCCTAAGGTCTTACGACTTCGAATTTTTGGCAACTCGGTAGAGTGACTGTTGAGGATAATTCTCGTGTGCTAGCTAAATGTTTTGCCTTGGGGCCGTCTCTTGTAAAAATGGCAAACTTCTTTGATGTGAAAAATGTTCTGACAGAAGGTACTTCTCTGATTACTTGGTAAAATTATACAAGTTTTTTTCTATTGAGGGTTCGATTATTCTATGTGGACACGGTCCATTCGACTGTTTGGTCCGATAAATCATTTTCTTGTCGAGACCCTCTTTGGTATATTTTAGTTATTTCCTGGGGGGATGCCCCTCAGTATTCGAGGTTTATCGAAGAGAAGCCTTGAATATCTGGTGAGTTCTCCTCAGGTAGCATATGGATGTTTCCTTGTTAAAAACCTCGCCGGTAAAACCCTTTCGGGATAAAATCTGGTGTGAGGAAAAAAGAGCGCAGTGCATGCTTTAAAACCTAAGGCCTTCGATCTGGGGGATGTTTTGGTTGCCTTTAATCGCATACCTGCACATTTGGTTAGTGTAACAGTTTGAAGGAAAGACGGGACGGATTGTACCTTAGCAGTAATAGCGCTTGAGCATTGATATGTTTCAATGGTTTGGCAGTTACTCACCTTCCATGGTGCCTAGCTTGTAGGATCTTTTTCCGATTGTTCCGAGGACGCGGTACGGTCCTTTCGCACTCGGGCCTAACTTGCCTACGTTAGGGTTTTGAGATCTTGGGTGACTTTCTTTAGGACTAAGTCCCCGGTTTTGAAATATCGGAGGTTTGCTCTTCGGTTGTAGTATCTTTCGATTCTTTGTTTTTGGACGGCCATTCGGACCAGTGAAGCTTCTCGCTTCTTGTCTAATAGCTCGAGGGTTGTGGTCATGGCCTCATTGTTTGAGTTTTCGGTGGCATGTCGGAATCTGGCACATCCGCTATCTCGACTGGTATCAAAGCCTCGGACCCGTATACCAAAGAGAACGGCGTCTCTCCGGTGCTTGACTTGGAGGTTATCCGGTATGCCCATAGTACTTCGGGCAGCTTTTCTCTCCATTTTCCTTTTGCATTCCCTAACTTCTTTTTCAAGTTCCGAATGATGGTCTTGTTTGTGGATTTGGCTTGATCGTTTGCACACAGGTGGTAGGGCGTCTATAGTATTCTTTTGATTTTGTGATCCTCGAGAAACTTTGTTATTTTGCTTCCGATGAACTGCTTCCCATTATCACATGTTATCTCGGAGGGGATCCCAAATCGGCACATGATGTGATCTCATATGAAGTTGATGACTTCTTTATCTCTTATCTTTTCATAGGCCTGTGCTTCCACCCATTTTGAGAAATAGTCGGTCATAAACAGAATAAATTTAGCTTTACCTGGTGCCGTTGGTAGGAGGCCGACTATGTCCATTCCCCATTTCATGAACGGCCATGGTGATAAGACCGAATGTAACTATTCACTGGGTTGGTGGATCATTGGCGCGAATCTCTGACACTTGTCACATTTTTGGACGAATTCTTTAATGTCCCTTCCCATGCTGTCCCAATAGTAACCTGCTCTGATCACCTTTTGAATTAAAGAATCGGTATTGGAGTGATTTTCGCAGGTGCCTTCGTGGATTTCTCGGAGCACGTAACCAGTGTCTCCCGGTCCTAAGCACACTACCAGGGGGCCATCGAAGGTTCTTCTGTATAGAGCTCCACTTTCGTCGAGTGAAAATCGGGTTGCTCTGGTCCGAAGGGCCCTTGAATCTTTTGGGTCCGTGGGCAGATTTCAACTTACCAAATAATCGATGTATTTGTTTCTTCAATCCCATGTCAGGCTGGTGGAGTTGATTTCGGCATGGCCTTCTTTGATCACCGATTTGGATAGCTGAACAACAGCCCCGGGGAGTATGTCATCTTCTTCAACGGATGAGCCCAGGTTTGCGAGTGCATCGACCTCGCTGTTTTGCTCCCGAGGTATGTGGATCAAAATCCATTCTTTGAAACGATGCAAAGTGATTTGATGTTTGTCTAGGTACTGTTGCATCCTATCCTCTCGAACCTCGAAGCTCCCGTTTGCCTGGTTTACTACCATAAAGGAATCACATTTGGCTTCGACGGTTTCCGCTCCCAGGCCTTTGGCTAATTCGAGACCTGCAACCATAGCCTCACACTCGGCTTAGTTGTGAGTCAAATTTGCAGTTTTTATAGATTGTCTAATATCACGACCCCAAATCCTAACAGGTCGTGACAAGTTGGTATCAGAGATCTTGGTTACATAGGACTCAACGATCATGAGCAGTTTTAGTAGAGTCTTGTGGATCGGTACGGAGACCTCAGTACTTATCTTCGAGAGGCTACAGAACTCTTAGGAAAAATCTCATTTTCTTGAACTCTTTCATGCCATTCTATTGGTTCTTGAAATCTAAACTAATGTTGTTTCATTCTCTCACAGATGGTGAGGACACGCACTACCGATCAGGGTGACCAGACACCAGCCAGACCCACAAGGGGTCGAGGACGTGGTGGAGTTAGGGGACCAGCCCGCGCAACAGCCGGGACAGTACCATAGGATACCCCTGTCATTCAGGATCAGGTTCTCGCCGAGGGTGCTCCAGCGGGAAAGGCTCAGGCACCGGCAGTGCCTATTATTATTCCGGGTCTTCAAGAGACCCTGGCTCAGATATTGACGGTGTGTACCAGTTTGGATCAGGCAGTTGCTATGTCTACTACTGCCACTGCAGCTCAGGACGGGGGAGGCGTTCAGACTCCAGCTACCCGGACACCTAAGCAGGCTGTACAGGGTATTCAGGCACCGGGGGTAGTCCAAGCCAAGCCGGTTTCCCCAGTTCAGGACTATGTGGTTCCAGCTATGCCCGAGGATGAGCAGTGTAGGCTGGAGAGGTTTAGTAGACTTCAGCCTCCGACTTTCAGCGGCACAGAGAGTGAGGATGCCCAAGGTTTTCTGGATAAATGCCAGAGGATACTAAGTACTGCGGGTATTTTGGAGCCTAGTGGGGTCTCGTTTTATACATTTCAATTTGTTGGTGTTTCTTTCACTTGGTGGGAGGCATTTGAGAGGCGTAGGCCGATTGGTTCAGCACCACTCACCTGGCAGTAGTTCTCCACTATCTTTTTGGAGAAGTATGTCCCTCAGTCCCACAGAGAGGAGCAGCGCAGGCAGTTTGAGCAGTTGCGCCAGGGAGAGTTGTCAGTTACTCAGTACGAGATGAGGTTTTTCGAGTTGGTTAGAAATGCTTCTGAGTTAGTCCCTACTGATAGGGAGAGGATAAGGAGATATGTATATGGTCTCACGTATCAGCTTCAGATTTTGATGACCAGGGAGAGAGTGTCTGGAGCTGCATTTGAGCAGGTAGTTGACATTGCTCGGGACATTGAGTTGGTTCGTAGGCAGGAGCGTGAGGAGAGGGAGGCCAAGAGGCCTCGGGGATCAGGTAGCTTCAGTGGTGCCCCTTCTAGAGGACAGTTTCAGCACGGCAGAGGTCATCCATAGACCTCCATAGCCAGCTCGCCCAACTTACAGTGGTACATCTTTGGGGCAGGGTCCCCGCAGTTCTCATCAGGGACGTTCATCTTTTAGTGCCCTTCAGCCTCAGAGTTCCTCCAGAGCATCATCATATCAGGGTTCTTCTATGCATGGTTCATCCGATGGTTATCATGGTGGCAAGGGTTCTCATCATTGTCCATCTCCAACTTCAGGTGGTTGTTTTGAGTGTGGAGGGTTCGGACATGGGTGGAGACAGTGTCCTCATCGTCTTGGTATTTCAACTCAGTAGAGGATTCAGCCCTCGACTTCAGCCCCAGTCACTTCACCACCTACCCAGGCAGCCAGGGGTGTTGGTCAGGCAGCTAGAGGCTGCCCTAGAGGGGGAGGTCGAGCAGGTAAAGGCCAGCCACGTATTTATGCACTTCCAGCCAGGCCGGATGTTATGGACTCTGATGCAGTGATCGCAGGTATGGTCTCAGTCTGTTGCCGAGATGCTTTGGTTTTATTTGACCCTGGTTCTACATATTCCTATATTTCTTCATATTTTTCCCATTTCCTGGATATCCCCCGTGAGTCTTTAGTTATCTCTGTTCATGTGTCGACTCCGGTGGGTGATACGGTTATTGTGGACCGTGTGCATCGGTTCTGTGATATATCTATTGGGGGTCTGGAGACCCGAGTGGACCTACTGTTACTCAGTATGGTCGATTTTGATGTGATTCTGGGCATGGATTGGTTATCCCCATGTCATGTTATTCTTGATTGTCACGCTAAGACCGTGACCCTAGCTATACCCGAAGTTCCGAGAGTTCAATGGAGAGAATATATAGATAATGTGCCTAGCACAGTGATTTCTTATTTGAAGGCTCAATGTATGGTTGAGAAAGGGTGTGCGTCTTATCTTGATTTTGTGAGGGATGTTAGTAGTGAGAATCCTTCTATTGATTATGTTCCTGTGGTCCGTGATTTTCCGGACGTATTTCCTGCAGACCTTCCAGGCATGCCACCTGACAGGGATATTGATTTTGGTATTGACCTTGTGCCATACACCCAGCCTATCTCTATTCCACCTTACCGCATGGCACCAGCGGAGTTGAAAGAACTGAAAGAGCATATTCAGGAACTCCTAGATAAGGGGTTCATTCGGCCTAGTATGTCACCTTGGGGTGCACCGGTGTTGTTTGTGAAAAAGAAAGATGGCTTCATGCGCATGTGTATTGATTATAGACAGCTGAATAAGGTTACGGTGAAGAACCAGTATCCGTTGCCACGTATTGATGACTTGTTTGACCAGCTTCAGGGAGCTAGAGTGTTCTCCAAGATTGACTTGAGATCTGGGTATCATCAATTGAAGATTCGGGATTCTAACATTCCGAAGATGCTTTCAGGACCAGATATGGTCATTATGAGTTCCTGGTTATGTCATTTGGGCTGACCAATGGCCCAGTTGCGTTCATGCAATTGATGAACAGTGCGTTTCAGCCTTACCTTGATTATTTCGTCATTGTGTTCATTGATGACATCCTGGTTCATTCTCGTAGCCAGGAAGAGCATGCTCAGCATTTGAGAGTTGTGTTACAGAGGTTGAGGGAGGAGAAGTTTTATGCAAAATTCTCCAAGTGTGAGTTTTGGCTTGGTTCACTAGCTTTGTTGGGGCACGTGGTGTCTAGTGAGGGTATTCAAGTTGATCCGAAGAATATAGAGGTGGTGCAGAGTTGGCCCAGACCGTCCTCAGCTACAGAGATTAGGATTTTCCTTGGTTTGGCAGGATATTATCGTCGCTTTGTGGAGGGATTCTCTTCTATTGCTTCGCCTTTGACAGATTGACCCAGAAGGGTGCTCCATTCAGATGGTCTGATGAGTGTGAGGAGAGCTTTCAGAAGCTCAAGTCAGCATTGACCACAGCTCTGGTACTAGTTTTGCCTACTGATTCGGGCTCTTACATAGTCTATTGTGATGCTTCTAGAATTGGTTTGGGAGCAGTATTGACGCAGGACGATAAGGTGATTGCGTACGCGTCTAAATAGTTGAAGGTGCACGAGAATAATTATCCAGTGCACGATCTTGAGTTAGCTTCCATTGTTCATGCCTTGAAGATTTGGCGGCATTATTTGTGTGGAATGCAGTGTGAGATTTTCACTGATCATCGTAGTTTGCAGTATCTGCTGAGGCAGGAGGACTTGAATTTGCATCAGAGGAGATGGTTAGATATTCCCAAGGATTATGACCTCACTATTTTGTATCATCCGGGGAAGGCCAATGAAGTGGCCGATGCTTTGAGTCGCAAGGCCGAGAGTTTGGGGAGTCTAGCTTACCTTTCAGCAGCAGAACGACCTTTAGCACTTGATGTTCAGGCTTTAGCGGGTCAGTTGGTGATATTGGATTTGTCAGACCATCCGCGGGTATTAGCTAGCATGGCTTCCCGGTCTTCTCTTTATGATCAGATTAGAGCTCGGCAGTATGATGATCCGCATTTATTAGTACTTCAGGATAGGGTCCATCGAGGTGATGCCAGGGATGTGACTATTGGTGATGACGGTGTTATGAGGATGCAAGGGCGTATTTGCGTGGCCAGTGTGGATGGGCTTCGAGAGTTGATATTAGTAGAGGCCCACAGCTCGCGGTATTCCATCCATCCTGGTGTCGCGAAGATGTATCAGGATCTGAGACAACAGTATTGGTGGAGGTGGATGAAGAGAGATATTGTTGAGTATGTAGCATGGTGTCTCAACTGCCAGCAGGTAAAATATGAGCACCAGAGACCAGGAGGATTACTTCGGAGGTTAGATATTCCAGAGTGGAAGTGGGAGCGGATCACTATGGACTTCGTAGTTGGGCTTCCACGGGCTTCGAAGGGTTTTGATGCTATTTGGGTCATTGTGGATAGATTGACCAAGTCCGCGCACTTCATTCCTGTTGGTACTACTTATACTTCAGAGCGGTTAGCTGGTATGTACATCGGGGAGATTTTCCGATTGCATGGGGTTCCAGTTTCTATCATTTCTGACAGAGGTACTCAGTTCTCATCTCAGTTTTGGAAGGTCGTGTAGAGAGGTATGGGTACTCAGGCAGATTTGAGCACTACATGTCATCCTCAGACCGACGGGCAGTCGGAGAGGACTATTCAGATTTTAGAGGACATGTTGCGGGCCTGTGTGATTGATTTTGGTGGCTCATGGGATCAGTGCTGCCACTAGCGGAGTTTGCATATAATAATAACTACCAGTTCAGTATTCAGATGGCCCCGTACGAGGCTTTATATGGTAGGAGGTGTAGATCTCCGATTGGTTGGTTCGAGCCCGGTGAGGCTAGGCTATTGGGCACAGATTTCATTCAGGATGCGTTAGAGAAGGCGAAGTTGGTTCAGGAGCGACTTCGCACGGTGCAGTCTAGGCAGAAGAGTTATGCGGACCGGAAGGTCCGGGATGTGTATTTTATGGAAGGTCATAAGGTACTGCTGAAGGTATCAGCCATGAAGGGTGTTATGAGGTTCGGAAATAGGGGAAAGCTAAGTCCACGATTTATCGTTCCTTTTGAGGTACTTCAGAAGGTTGGAGAGGTGGATTATTGACTTTCCTTGCCACCCAGCCTATCGAGTGTTCATCCGGTATTTCATGTGTCGATGCTCATGAAATATGTTGGTGACCCGTCTTATGTGTTAGACTTTAGCACAGTCCAGCTCGAGGGTGATATGTCATATGAGGTAGAGCTAGTAGCAATTTTGGATCGTCCAGTAAGAAAGTTGAGGTCCAAGAATATACCTTCAGTGAAGGTAAAGTGGAGAGGTCAGACAGTGGAGGAGGCTACTTGGGAGACCGAGCGGGATATGTAGAGCAGATATCCTCATTTGTTTGAGACTCCAGGTATGTTTCTAGACCCGTTCGAGGATGAACGTTTTTTTAAGAGAGGGAGAATGTAACGACCCGGTCGGTTGTTACGTAGAACTTGCATTATAATTACTGTTATTGCCTTGTCATAGGTTGGTTATACTGTTTATGATGTGGTAGTGTTCGTAGGCTCGGAATCGGAATGGTTGTAGCGAGAATTTAGTCACTTAGTCCTTAAGAATAGCCTTAAAGTGGGGAAGTCAACTAAGAGTTGAATTATTGGTAAACAACCTCGGAATGCAGATTTTATGGCTCAGATAGCTTCGATTAGGTGATTTGGTACTTAGGAATGTGTTCGGAATATTTTTGTGATGTCCGGTGTAGAATTAGGCTTGAATTGGCGAAAGTTAGTTTTTGGTGATTTCCGGTCGGCAGTGGAAAATAGGCTATCGGGATCGGAATGGAATTCCGGAAGTTGAAACAGATTCGTACTGTCATTTAGGATATGTCTGCAAAATTTCAGGTCAGTCGGATGGGTTTTGGATAGTTTCGTCATCGTTGGTGGATTTTAGAAATTTCAAAGTTCATAGGCTTGAATTCGATGTGATTTTGGTGTTTTGATGTTATCTTTGGTGTTCAGAGGGTCCAAATAAGTTTGAATGAGGTTATAGGATGTGTTGGTATGTTTGATTGGGGTCCCGGGGGCCTCAGGGGTGTTTCGGGAGGTGAACGGACCAAGTCTAGGTGTAAGAAAGTGGCAGTTTTCCTGGTGTTTTCAGCTACTGGTTTTCTGTTATGCGATCGTGGGGAATAGTATGCGATCGCATAGGCTAGTTGTGAGGCAGCAAGTTTTGTTCTATGTGATCGCCTTCGTGGGCCCGCGATCGCGTGGGTGAGGGAAGTGAGAGTTGTGCGATCGCGTGGGCTCTTGTGCGATCACGTAGGGTGTGGGCGCGTGGGCTGGGATTGGTGAGCTAATGTTGTGCGAGCACGGGGCCTGGGCTGCGATCGCGTGGGGGAGCATAGTCAGTGCTATGTGATCGCGTTTCTCCTCACGCGAACGCACTGAGTAAGTCCCAAAATTTGGGCAGTGTATTTAAATAGCCCATCCACGATCATAAGCCACTTTTCCACCATTTTTGAACGGGAAGAAGCTTTTGAGGCGATTTTTAAGAGAGAAAATCATTGTTCTTCATTGAGGTAAGGATTTTGGACCCTAAACTCGATTATATGTGATTGAGGATTAAATTATCATCGTTTAATTTATGAAAATCAGTAGAAAAAGATGGAATTAAGACTTGAGATTATGAGACCTTTAGGAGATGATTTGAGGGGTCAAACGAACTCCGATTTTAGAGTTCTTTATATGTACGGACTCGTGAGATGATGAAGAAAATTTTGGTATAAAATTTGTTGAGTCCCGAGACGCGGGATCGGGGGTCAGGTTTTGGCTAATTTCAGGTTTTGTGCTAAAATTGGTATTTTTCAATTGGAATTCATTCCCTTAGCATAATTTGATGAGACATATCTGACCTTTATATATTTGGAGCACTCGGAATTTGATTCGAGAGGCAAGCGGGTTGCAGAGTAGCTTTTCAGGCTAGTTTGAGGTAAGTAATGTCTTTAAATCCTGTCCTGAGGGTATGAAACCCCGGACTTTACATCCTTTCACGGATTTGGAGTGACGCACACACTGGATGACGAGTGTGGGGCGTGCACGAATTGGAAATTTCGAAAATGTATCTTTTTAGGAAACTATTGAGTTGTGAAACCGCTTTTAAAGCATATGCTTATTAGTATTACTATGTTTTATTATACTTGGGTTGTAAGCCATGTTTGGGGCCTAGTGTCAATCTGTTTTAACCCTTTGAGGGCTATTTTACTGATATTCCTCACTTTGAAACTATGATTTTACACTCAGTCTTTCTTGTGAAATTGTTGACACTCTTATTTGATAATATTACTATTTCTTGAAATGAGATACTATTTTGGGTCGAGAACCCTGTTTTATTTATGGCCCGAATGGCATACTGAGAGTGTCTGACTGAGTGAGGTCGAGGGCCAATATTGTGAGGATGTTATGATATGAGAGAGGCTGAGTGCCTGAGAGTGATTGATGCCATGATTTGGCTTGTTTATAGCACTTGGGCTGTAGGAGCCCCTCCGGAGTCTGTACACACCCCTAGTGAGCGCAGGTACCTACTGAGTGCGAGTGTCGATTGATGAGTGATTGGGAGGCATGAGTGACAGTGAGGTTGCACGCGGGGCTGATATTGAGTGATGGTGAGGTGCTGAGGGAAATTTATACGAGTGATGATTATCGTCTGAGGGGCAGTTTTATGATGATATTTTACTGAGTTTTGACTATGATTCACTTCATTTTTCAAACTGATACTGCTGAGAGTTTTACTGAGATATATTGAAAATATACTTGTTAAAAAAAAGGATTTTATGGAAACTGGTTTTCGAACTTATGTATACTGTATTGAGACTTGATGTTTTACTGTTTTGTGGATTGGTGTTTTTGTGATGTGTGTTCATATACTTCGGACTGTGATTTATTTTCATTACTACTGAGTTGGTGTACTCATCATTACTCCCTTCACCCCTGTGTGCAGATCCAGGTACTGGTTCGGAGCAGTAGTCGTCTGAGCTCATTGTCATCAGCGTTTAGGATTTCGAGGTAGCTGTCCAGCATCCGGAGCTTCTCCACTTACCTTCTTCATTTAGTACTTAGTATTTGATTCATAGACATTATTATGACATTAGCAGAGTTAGTTTATTTCTTAGATGCTCGTGATCGATTGACTCCAGTCTTGGGGGATTTGTTTAGACTGTTAGATTATTATTGCGGCGTAAAGACTTAAAGAAATTATTTTATACTATGTTTGCTGATTATTATTGATTTTTCAAAATATTATAATAGATCCAATGTGTAGTTATGTGATGGTTGGCTAGCCTAGTTCCATGATAGGCTCCATCACGACCTGTTAGGATTTGTTAGTCAACTTTGCAGTTTTTATAGATTGTCTAATCATGCCACCTGCAGGTGGCTTCAGAACTATGTCGAGCCCGGATCCTTTTGCATTCGAGGCACCGTCAGTGGATATTCAATATCGTACCCCCCGAGCTCGATGGCCCAGTTGGCCAGCCGGCCTGATAATTCAGGCTTATGCAATATATTGCGAAGAGGATATGTTGATAAAACACATATATGGTGACTTTGAAAATAAGGTTTCAATTTTCGAGATGCACTTATTAATGCAAGAGCTAATTTTTCTAAGTGTGGATACCTGGTTTCAGCATCTCCCAGGGTTCGACTTACATAGTAGACAGGGAATTGCATACCTTTCTCATCTCGAAACAATGCCACTTACCGCTACCTCGGACAGTACTAAGTATAAGTATAGTGTTTCATCCTCCTTTGAGGTGTGGAGCAATGGCGGGCTTGAGAGATACCATTTTAATTCCTCCAAGGCGCGATGGCACTCTGGAGTCCACTCAAAGTTGTTTTTCTTTTTGAGTAGGGAGAAAAAGTGATGGCTCCGATCTGATGACCTCGGGATGAATCGTCCCAACACCGCTATCCGCCCGGCCAACTGTTGTACGGCCTTCACATTGTTTACCACCATGATTTCTTCGATGGCCTTGATTTTTTCGGGGTTGATTTCAATCCTCCTATTTAATACCATGAAGCCTAAAAAATTTCCTGAACCTACGCCCAAGGCGCATTTCTCAAGGTTGAGCTTCATGTTGTAACTTCTAAGGATGTCAAAAGTTTCCTGCAAATGAGTGAAATGGTCTTCTGCGCGCAAAGACTTAACCAGCATGTCATCAATGTAAACTTCCATGGATTTGCCTATTTGATGTTTGAACATCTTATTAACTAGGCACTGGTACGTGGCCCCTGCATTTTTTAGCCCGAAGGGCATTACATTGTAGCAGTATGTGCCATACTTAGTGACGAATGAAATCTTTTCCCTGTCTGTGGGGTTCATTTGAATCTAATTATACCCGGAGTAGGCATCGATAAAGGTGAGAGTCTCGTCGCCGGCTGTAGAATCAATCAATCGATCGATGTTGGGCAGCGGGAATGAATCTTTAGGGCATGCTTTATTTAAGTCCTTATAATCTACGCACATTCTTAATTTGTTCCCTTTTGGGGGACCACTACTACATTAGCCAACCACTCGGGATACTTTACTTCCCTGATGGACCCTATTTTGAGGAGTTTTGTTACCTCGTCTTTGATGAACGCATGCTTTACCTCGGACTGAGGCCTCCTTTTTTGCTTCACCGGTTTGAACCTTGGGTCAATGCTTAATCGATGGGTGGTTATTTCCGGGGAGACACATGTCATATCTAAGTGGGACCAAGCAAAGAAATCAATGTTGTCAATAAGAAATTGAATGAGTTCTTTCCTGAGTTTGGGGGTTAATCCCGTTCCTAGGTATACATTTCGATCTGACAGGTGTTTCATCAGAATGGCTTGTTTCGGCTCTTCTACCGTTGATTTTTATTGCGTCTGATTCTTCGGGGGTAACAAAGGTTCGAGGGGTGATGAAGTCTTCCTCGTCATCCTCGGGGACCTGTCTATATTCCGACCCATCTACGGTGGAATATACAGGCTCTAGCGCCACGTCGTGCACCGTGAACATTTCCTTTGTCGCGTGTTGCTCACCATACACTGTTTTTATGCCATCTGCGGTTGGGAATTTCAACATCTGCTGGAGAGTCGACAGTACCACCCTGATGCTGTGTATCCATGGCCTTCCAAGCAGGGCGTTGTATCTCGTGTCTCCCTCGATGACATAAAACCTGGTGCCCCGAACTGCACCGGACACGTCGATTGGGAGGATGATTTCCCCCTTCGTCGTTTCGCTCTCTATGTTAAATCCTTTGAGGGTGTCAGAATCAGGTACGATTTAGTCAAGTAGCTTGAGCTGCTCCACTACCCCGAATTTAATTATATTGGTCTAGCTACCTGGATCCACGAGCACACGCTTAATTTGAACGCTATTCAAGACGAAAGAAATTACCAGCGCATCAGTATGTGGTTGGGACAAGGCCTCGACATCTTCCTCTCTGAACACAATAGTTCATTTAGGTATACAAATTTGAGTTCGTTCTTTTGTGGAGGCGGGCGTTTTGTCCTGTTTGAGCATGGGTTCTCGCGGTCAATGATCCTCAGGATCGTTGTTTTCATGTGCGTTTACTGATTTAGACATTTTCCGACCTGAAATTGAAGATTCTTGGACAATAAAAAGTGTGAAGAATAACTTGTGTTTTTTAGAAAACCATCGCTAAAACAATCACTATTATTTTTATCCCCACGGTGGGCGCCAAACTGTTTACCGTGAAAATGGTAATTACAATTATATTTGATTATGTGGTTCTAAAAATTTTTGATCTATTTTAATACCAGTTTTTTAGACAATACACGTTGAGTATGAGGCGAGAAAAATGAAATAAGTGTGAAAAGAACTAGATTAGGCAAGCCAAGTGTCGAATAGGCCAGTCTCGATGGTGGTCGGGCAGGCCTCGAGGTCGAGCTCGAGAAGCTTGATTGGGGGATATTGGAAGTGGTATAACAATGTTGAATGCCTTAAGGTTTTCTTATTTATGATCAGTAATAAGCAATAAATAGAGAATTACTCTAGAACACAACAAATGAGAAGCAATAATTTAATGAGACAATTGTTGAGAATGTTTTTGTTAGAGAGTGGAGAATGTTGTTGTTCTTGTATTGAATATCATGTGTGCTTCAAAGTGACAAAGGTACCCTTTATATAAGAAGGGGAATCCTAACATAATGTAAT
This sequence comes from Nicotiana paniculata, assembly GCA_005239505.1. Classification (NCBI taxonomy): domain Eukaryota; kingdom Viridiplantae; phylum Streptophyta; class Magnoliopsida; order Solanales; family Solanaceae; genus Nicotiana; species Nicotiana paniculata. Next base: position 73,105 of record MDKI01104059.1, on the reverse strand, counting down.
TATTACCAAGAAATACAGCTGGTAAAGCTATTTAATGTCAAGAGGTATGGCTGGTACAACCATTTAATTCCACGGTACGGGCTTGTACTATTTTGTGTACTTTTATCAGCTTTGAGCACGTTCCCCTTGGTAATCTTTCGCCTTTCTAAGATATGCACTACCTCGGGGTCGAAGACCCTCAATATGCATTGCCTCGAGGTCGAGGACCTCCGATGTGTATTACCTCGAGACCGAGGACCTTCAATATGGACCGCCTCGAGGTTGAGGACATCCGATGTGTATTAATACCAGAGCTCGGACCTTCGAGTCTTCTAAGCTTCGAAATGATCGTAAAATTGGGCTCTCTGACTTTTGGCCGTATACAGGCACATGATAGAAAATGTAAACATTCCTCCTTCATCGTTTGTGTAAGAGTTTCAAAAAATATATAAATAGTCTTGGTCTACTCCATCACTTGCCTTAAGATTTTGGAGGGAATAATCAGATGTCTCATATGGTGTATAAGATCCAAATTTAAAAAGACTCACACAAATTACTTTGGGCATCCTTACCTGAAAACAAAAATTCCAATTTCTCCCTTTCACTCTATACTTGGGCTTCGTCGAAGTATCACGAAATAGGGAAAATGAAACTATATAGCCGCCGTAAAAATAATAACAAACAAAAAAATATTATATATATATATATATATATATTGTATGTTATATATAAAAATATATAAATTTTATATATTTTTTCGGATACTAAATGTAAATAGTTTCTAGTGCGGGCTGAAAGTGAAAAAAGCCCCACGAAATAGTAAAAATAGCACGGGCTAGCCAGTTTTCGGACTGGTCATTCAAAAATAGCCAGCATTTGCAAAGTCATTGAAAAACAGCCACTATTTTACTGCAACACAGAAAGTTCCAGCATAATATACTAGAGATTGGAGCACATGTGTATGGCTATTTTTGAATGACCACTTGTAAATCTGACTATTTTTTTATTTCTACCATGAAATGTGCATCTAGACAAGCTCTGATGAAAGGGTGAAGTACATGAATGACCCTCAAAGGATATTCTTGAACTTTTGTCCCCACTTGATTCCTAGCCGAGATAATCATTTTATACCTCCCCTGATCCTTGAAAATGCCAGTTGCCAAGGTTTGCTTGCCTCTTGGGCAGAATTTCAAGTTTAATAATTGTTGTTTCTCACTCACCCTATGGAAAACACTTTTAACTTTTAACCTTGATTTTTGCTCATGGGACAAGCAAGGGTCAAAAGTTAAAGAGCACCACTGAAGTATCATGTTTCTGCAATTTTTTGCTAATGAAACATACCGGGTATTTTCATCTATAACCAATTTTTGGGTCACCTTTTAAACTATACCCGCTTTGCAAAAAAAATTACAAGCATACCCACTTTTCACGTAACTTCAGACATACGGGCCTGAAGTAGCAAAAATTTATGTCTGAAGTTTGAACTTCAGAATGTTTTGCTTGAGGTGTAGCAAAACTTAATATATTTTTGCCTGAAGTTTGGCCTGACTTGCAAAGGCAATCACGCAAACTTCAATTCATAATGCAATGGCAAACTTCAGTTCAATAAAACTACAACATATTTTGGCTGAAGTTTTTGTTTTGTAATTGTTGAACTTCAGCATTCCAGGAGCTGAAGTTTGTTTTGTAATTGCTAACTTCAGCATTCTAGGAGCTGAAGTTTGTTTTGTAATTCCTGAACTTCAGCATTTTAAGGCTGAAGTTTGTTTTGTATTTGCTGAACTTCAGCATTCTAGGAGTGAAATTTTTGTTTATATTTGCTGAACTTCAGCATTCTTAGAGCTGAAGTTCTAAACAACAATGAATTTAATAGATCATGATTAGCAGTGATTGATATTGTTCATTTCAAAGATTAAAGAATGAAAAATATTTTTGACATGATAATAAGTTACTACAGATAAATTAGAATCAAAAATCAATGTGCCTGTAAAGCTAAAATATCTAAGAGGTTAAATTATTATGAATAAGACCAAATTGAACATAATGGGACAAGCAGATATATATGAATAATCAGGCTAGAACACATAACAATATCTCAAGCTTCAACATTCGGAAAATGAAGGAGGAGAAGAAGGAGGAGAAAGAGGCATGAAGTTATTTATAAGTGGATACAAGTTAAAACTTTTTTAAAAAGTGGGTATAAGTTAAATGGGGGCGACCAAATAAGGCATCCCGTGCAATTTTTACGAAACATACGAATGTCTTTTTCTTGGTTGAGTCCTCTCATGTGCTTTCCATTTGTTCCGAGTTTTTTCTTGTATATTCAGATTTTCTCCAACAAATTTTGCACCTTCTTTCTGTCAACAAGTTAGTAACTAGTATTGGAGCAAACACAAAATAATATTGTTCATATACTATATATGCAAAAAGTGGAGGCTCGTTTCCGGTGTTTTGTATGATAGGAATGTGCCGCTAAGACTTAAGGGTAAGTTTTATCGAGTGGTGGTTCGACCGGCTATGCTGTATGGGGCTGAGTGTTGGCCAGTCAAGAACTCCCACGTGCAGAAGATGAGAGTAGCAGAGATGAGGATGTTGAGATGGATGTGTGGGTGCACCAGGAAAGATAGGATTAAGAATGAAGTTATCCGGGACAGAGTGGGAGTAGCCTCCATGGAGGACAAGATGCGTGAGTCGAGGCTGCGATGGTTCGGACATGTTAAGAGAAGAAGCATTGATGCTCCTGTTAGGAGGTGTGAGACGTTGGCCATGGAGAGTTTGAGAAGAGGTCGAGGGAGGCCTAAGAAGTATTGGGGAGAGGTGATTAGGCAGGACATGTCGTTGCTTCAGCTCACTGAGGACATGACACGTGATAGGAGGGTGTGGAGGTCGAGAATTAAGGTAGAAGGTTAGTAGGTAGTTTATAGTGTTCACCGATAGGTTTAGTAGCATGCATTTCCCTTGATATTCTTAGATTTTATTACGGTATGTAGTTCTGTTCGCCTCAGGTATTGTATTTCCTGTTGCTATTATTGGATACTATTTATCATGTATTACGGTATGTGATTCTTATTTTTATTTTTATTTTTTATTTTTTGTTTTTATTTTTTGTTTTTATTTTTATGGTTTTTTATTTTTTTATTTTTATTTTTATTTTTAATTTTTAATTTTTATTTTTATTTTTTATTTTTTTTATTTTTTAGTTTTTAGCCAAGGGTTTATTGGAAACATCCTCTCTACCTGCATTAGATAGGGGTAAGATTTGCGTACAGACTACCCTCCTCAGACCCACATATTGGGACTAGACTGGGTTTGTTGTTGTTGTTGTAAACTATATATGCAAAAAATCAACGTAATATAATTTGACAATTGTACACCCACAATAAAAACTGAGAAAATGAAATTACAAATTAACTTTTGCAGTATCATTACTCGAAAATAAAACTAAAATTGATCTCTTTCATCTACCACAAAGTAAGTATCAAGAAACATGTAGCAAGGCAAATCAATGAAACATACAAATGGGCTCTCCACTGGGGCTAAGTCCTCTCATGAAATAGAATTATTTTTTCTCTAACCCTTTCAAAAGTTTGTAAATTCATTTCAAAACAAAGTCTCTATCACATTAATGGAAGCTATGACCCAAAATAACACCTAGAGAGAACTCATCTTTCTTGTATATTCAGATTCTACCAAAAGAAAAAGAACTTGCACCATTCTTTCGATAAACTAAGGGGGTAGTTTGGTATGAGGTATAAGAAGGTATAGTGCTGGTATAAAAATTTAATACCACCTTAATACTTCGTTTGGTTAGCAAACCAGGTATAAGTTATCCCAGGATTAAAATTAACATCGGGATAACTTATACCTTATAGAGGATGGGGTAATTAGCACCGGTATAATTTATACATTCTTCTTACAAATTATGCAATTGTCATATTTAATACAACATATCAAACAGTGGATAAAAAATAATCCTATCATAACTAATCTCAACATAACTTATTTCAGCATAAATTATACCAGTATAACTTATCCCGGCGTAAGCCGTATTCAAACCAAACAGTAATAGGGAAATATAATTAATTTATATGGAGCACAGGTCGTAAGCTACCAAACGGGCTCAAAGACAGTGCAAAATACACACTTTACCATGTCAGCAAAAAATTATCACGACCCATTTTTCTCCCTCCGAAAGACATTGTGACGGCACCTAATCGCTACGACTAGGTAAGCCTATTAACATTGAAATAACAGAAAATAATTAATATAAAGGAACGACTAAGCATCAAAAATAGCTATATAAAGGTAAAAGGCCGCTCGACATATACAAGTAAAACCAATTTGCCAATTTACACAACACTTCCCAAAATCCGGAACCTTGAGTCATAAGCTCTATGAAATCTATCTACAATCTGCTATACAATGAGTCTAAGAAGTACAGGAGGGAAACAAAATAAAAGATAGAGGGGGACTCCGAGGATCTGCGGATGCGTGCAGATATACCTTGAAGTCTTTGGTCGCTGCTGCTGCAGGACTAATACTGAGGCGGATGAGAGGTACCTGGATATGCACACGAAAACATGTGCAGAAGGGGCGTGAGTACACCACAATGGTACCCAGTAAGTGTCAAGCCTAACCTCGGTCGAGTAGTGACGACGTCAGGTCAGGGTCCTACCGGTATAAATATAATGAAATAAGACAGAAAAAAAAATATTATAGTAAAAACAAGTACGAAAATCTACAGGAATAGAAGTCAAGGAAATCCCTCAGCTCAGAACACAATAATAATAACAGGGGGGTCTCCCGGGATATCGTTCCGTAGTTCGAAACGTAAATGTGCAGGGGATCTCCCGGAACACCGTTCCGAGTCCCAAAGTAAATATGCAATGCTGAGGGATCTCCCGGAATACCGTTCCGTAGTCCCAACATAAATATACAGTACAAGGAATCTCCCGAAATACCGTTTCGTAGTCCCAGAGTAAATATGCAGCTCAACCAATAAACACAACCATTACAGCAAGAAACCTACAGTTTAGGCTAAGTTCAAACCAAGGAAAAACAAGTTATGATTTAGTGAAAAACGGAGTTTTACAACAAATAGCACGTGTACGTACACGACGCTCATATATCAAACAGTAACAAAATCCTAAGGGAAAATTCCCTCACACAAGGTTGGGCAAGCCACTTACCTCGAACCAAGCTCAAATCAATCTGAAACCACGCTCTTTCCACGAGTATCTAACTCCGAGTGACCCAAATCTAATCAAATCAATTACATAACGTAAATATAGCTACAAGTAACTAATCTAGCTAATGAAATCGAAGCTAAAGCAAGAAAATAGGAAAACGCCCAAAAAGCCTCTCCGGTCCCACGTCTCGAAACCCGGTAAAAGTCACAAATTATGAACACTGTTTCACTCCCGAGTCTAACAATACCAAATTCACTCAAATCCGATACCAAAATCTTGATAAAAATTCCAAAAATCGGCCTAAGAACTTTTCTCAATTTTCCTCCCCAAATCCGAAATTAACAATAAAATTAAGCATAGATTAACGAGATTTAATCATAAGGGAGTTAGAAATCATTACCCAATAACTTCCTCTGAAAATCTCTCCAAAATTCGCCTTCTACCGAGCTCACAATCAATTTTTGTGAATATGAATTCAAACCCTCGTTTTTTAACTTTAAATTCTGCCCAGTGGTTTCTTAATCGCGATAGCGGAAACACCCTCACGATCGCGAAGAACAACTTCGATGCCTCAGACATTTACTCTACGCGAACGCGTAACACCTTATGCGACGCGATGCACTAGATGTCCACACCTATGCGACCGCAAAGAGTAACACCCAACTCCACTGTTGCCTCACTTCTTCTTCGCGAACGCGGCCTAACCCACACGTTCGCGATGCATAACCTGACGACCCTACGCGATCGTGTCCCACTCTTGGCGAAAGGGAAGAACAAACTTGGTTGGTCTCCCAGATGCTCTACGCGATCGAGAGTCTTCTTACCCGATCGCGAAGAAGGAAACCAGCTGCAGAACACCAGAAAAATCTGCCAACTCCCTAAGTCCAAAAATGACCCTTTGGGCATCCGAAACACGCCCGAGGCCCCCAGGACCTCAACTGAACATACCAATCAATCCTAAAACACCATACGAACTTAGTCGAGCCTTAAAACCACGTCGAACAACATCAAAAACACGAATTATGCACGGATTCAAGCCTAATGAACTTTGAGATTTCAAAATTCTACAAACGACGTCGAAACATATCAAACATCGTCCGAATAACTTCAAATTTTGCACACAAGTCAAAAATGACACCACGAACCTACTCCCACTTCAGGAATTCTATTCCGGGCTCGATATCAAAATTTTCACTGCCGGCCAAAATCGCCAAAATTTCAACCTTTGTCAATTCAAGCCTAAATTTACTACGAACCTCCAAATCACATTCCGGACGCGCTCCTAAGTACAAAATCACCTAACGGAGCCAACGGAATCATCAAAATTCAAATTCGGGGTCGTTACACACAAGTCAACATCCGGTTGACCTTTCCAACTTAAGTTGCCAAATAAGAGACTAAGTGTCTCAATTCGTTTCAAAAACTCAACATGAACCTTGTCGGCAACCCAAAATAGCATAATAAGATACAGGGGAAGCAATTAATAGGGGACCGGAGCTATAACTCTCATAACGATCGGCCGGGTCGTTACAAAAATATGTCTAATATATACACTTTAGAAGAGTTCAAGTGTTCAATAGGAACAAGTCCAAGTTACAATGCCAAAGTAAACAAAACTAACAAGATTAGGGGCACCGTATGTATTTGGCCAGACTTACGGTTGTTATGAATGCTAAAAAATATGCCAACTAAAAGAGCGGTCAAAAACAACCTAAGGAATAATAGTCATCGCCTCATCATGACCGTTCCTTATTTTTTTGCGTTTTAGGAGTCATAAAACTAAAATTCCGCATGATTCCCAGATTTTTGTATGCTATATATTGAATGTCTTTTTCCTTAGACTGAGGAACTTATATTTATTCAGATGTAATAGTAGATAATTCCCAAAACAAATGTATGTAAGGATATCCAAGCAAGGATGGATGGTAGAAATAAAAATAATTCTTTGCATAAACGTTGCCATGTTGGGTGATACCTCTAGTTTAATGATATAATAATGTAATATAATCAAGAAATGCGACTCGAAATCAGTCCAGCAAATAAGGTTGCACATATGAATGAAGATTGAACACAAGGTTCAGCTCTTCTATTAGGTCATTGAAGTTGGACAATGCATACACTTGATTTCATGAGAAAAATGAATGCTAACAAGTTACCTTTCTATCAATCCTTTTGTATTTTCAAATTTTACTGCATTGGTAGACTTATCTTGCTTTCAACTCTGAAATTGATAGTCCATTAATCGAATATCTTTCCACTTCTTCAGGGATCTGTGCTTGTTGATCCCCTCTTTCTATGAAAAATCCGGGTCGCTGTGGTGGTGGTGGTGGTTGCCTCGACTCGTTAGTAAGCATGGAAACCACAGTTGACATTGAAGGCCTATCTTTTGCATAGTCTTGCACACACAAGAGTCCCACGTGAATGCATCTCATTACTTGGTCGCGCGAGCATGACTCAATTAGTGTTGCATCTATTAGCTCCAAAGCTCTCTCTTCTCTCCATAATTCCCATGCCTGAAACATAGAAATGCATGGTATTACGTTCCTCTCTTTCATGAGATAAGTTCATAAATAAGTCTAGAGACATACCAGTCCTATGAGGTTTAGTGGGTGCTCAGAATCATAGCAGCTGTTGTTTTTCTTCCCACTAACAATTTCTAAGAGTAAAACTCCAAAGCTGAATACATCTGTCTTTGTTGAAACAATGCCTCTCAAGGCATACTCTGGAGACATATAGCCACTGAAGTTGTGTTTGAAAGTGTATTAGACTTTTGAGTAAATATAAGCTTGTATATGACTATAAGTTCAATTTGGTTGAAACTATGGTTATTCACTTACTGTGTTCCAACAATTCTTTTCGTATTTGCTTCAGATTCTTGCTGTCCAAAAATCCTCGCCATGCCAAAGTCCGATATCTTTGGATTCATGCCATTGTCAAGTAAAATGTTGCTCGCTTTTAAATCTCTATGAACAACTGTCAACCTTGAATATTTATGCAGATAGAGTAGACCTTGAGCAACCCCTTCGATGATTCTGAATCGAGTGCCCCAATTTATTTGCTCCTTTTTGTTATTATCTGTTCATATCATAAGAAGATTAAAATGAAGCAGCTTGTGAAAAATACATTGCAAGTTGCTTGCAAGTACATATTCTAATTGTTGAAGAAGAAAAGTATGATATTTACCAAAAAGGAAGAAGTCTAGGCTTTTATTATGCATGTATTCATATACTAAAATTCTTTCTTCGCCTTGAGTACAGTAGCCTAAAAGCCTGACAAGGTTAGTGTGTTGAAGTTTTGCAATCAATAGAATTTCATTCTTGAACTCCAGCAGACCCTGTCCAGAACTTGTTGAAAGCCTTTTTATAGCTACTTCTTGGCCATCAGGCAACTTTCCCTGGATATAACGACCGGTTTCAGTTTATTTCTAACAAGAGTCATATTCATTCAATGTTTTACCTTGTAAACTGGTCCAAAGCCACCCTCACCAAGCTTATTTCCTAATGAAAAATTGTTCGTGGCAATTGCCAGGCTCTCGAAGCTGTATAATTGCACTTCTTCACCCATCTTCTTGTCCATCTTTCTCCTGTTCGCTCTATTTGTTGTTTGATTAAGCAATAGCAAAGCTGTTGCTTTTGCTTTCCCTGATAGTGAAAGAGAAGGTTGTGAGATGTCGAAGCCAAGTGTTGAAGTTTATTGTTGCATCATGCTTTAAAGCTAAATTCTTCAAGTGCTCACCTTTCCTGTGCAGAAGGTAGCATAGGGAGCTAAGTCCGATGAATATTATCAAACCAATTGCAAGTATAAGCCATATCCACCATTTAATTGCTACATCAACAAAATTAGTCAAAATATAAAGCATATTTTTGGACGTATATATGTGTGTATATATATATGCATCTATCCTGCATACTTAAATTTTGGAACTTTTGAGATGCATTTTACCTTCTACAGTTTTAAACAGATGGTCTAAAGGACCTTTTTCTGGATATACTCGATACAAGGACTAGATTTACTAAAAGACTAATACACGCCTAAAATTATGATAATCTGTTAAATGGACCACATCAACAAACAATCAAAAAAAAGTTTTCACCTTCAGCCATAAACAATACTTCGCTAGAAAATTTTATCGCGTAAATAGGATTCATACAATTGTGATTAACCCCTCTTTTCTCATACCTCAAAAAGAGAAAAGAAAACATAAAAGTAGTGGAATCCACTATCTCCTCTTCATGACCTTAGTTCAGATTAAAAACTAAAAAGACGACTAGCTATGAGACCTCGATAGAGCAATCTCAAAGGAAAAATTAACAGGAGCTAGTAGAAATCAGTTTAAAAAATGAGATTAATCTACTAATTCAGGAGCTACTATTCAGTAAATAAAATGCAAAAATAAGATTTGCATACTATACATACAAGTTCTTTGAGATGAATCAGATGATCTTGACGTTACATTGGGAGATGGTGCTGGTGATAAGGCCGGAGGAATTGGGATTGTACTTGGTACATTTGTGGCGCTCCCATTTCTTGTTGGATCCAAATCTAGGAAAACACATTGCACAATTTCTAGTTAGAGCACAATCTACTGGCGCTAATAACTTTGCTAGACATACAAGTATAAGTGCAAGGAATTCTTTCCAACTTTCCTTAGGCATAAATGGCAACTGGCAGGATTATGTTTCTAGTACTATTATTTCCAGATTTCCATCCCAAATCCTGGACATCTCCATTTTGCTTTCACTTTTTTTTCAAGGATCGTGTGACACAAAATTAAGAGCAAACTTACCAAAAAAGAAGAACGAAAATAACCATTATTTCCACTAGAACACTGTTTTCTGTAGTCATACTAATTTATAGTATTTGATTGGTTTTATTTATTAGTAGAGAGTAACAAGTGGTACACTCAGACCTTTCTATAACAGCGTACCTATATAATAACCATTTATTATACAAGCTAAGTTTTCTCGGAACAGATCTTTTATATTATATTATATTATATTATATATTATATATCCTGTGTATCAGCACTTCACTATCGTATCTAAAAAATATCAAAACAGACGAGTTGTTACAGAGAGTTGTGAGTGTATATGAAAACAGACATCAGCATTTCATCAAGGTAGAAAAATCCAAATAATATTCATCAACACATGCTAATCATAGCCTTTCTGCTTTAATAATTTATAAATTACCCACACACAATTATCACATACTTTCCTGAATGGAGGCACTATATCCACTCTGCTCATCCCAAAATTTTGAATACAACATAACACCACCATACTTGCGCGACTTCTTGATCACCGGAAGAATTTCGCCGATCAACACATCCGCCGGAATAAACCCACTTACGGCAGCCTCTGGCGCTGCCGGAAGACCCAAAAATATCCTTGTAGCATTCACCGACGACGTCCACTGGATCCAAGAATTTTCAATATTATCAGTATTATTAGGAGTATACTGACACGGAGGATTATTGTAAAATTGAACCCAAACATTGTCAAAAAGACCTGTATTTAAAGCAGTACTAAGCAAACGATCGGGAAATGGACATTGTGGAGCTGCTGTTAAGTACACTTTTTTTCCAATCCTACCATAATTTTTCAAGTATTTAGCTAGATCGTCATAGTAAAGAGACGATCCAAGCTCAATATCAAAATCAATTCCGTCTAGAACAGCACTACCTAAAGGCCTAAAAGAGGAATTTCCACCCAAAAATGTGTTCCATAAATAACGTGCAAAAATTCTGGCATCTTCTCTTGAAGCTAAAGTGTAATTTCCAACACCACCACCAATGGATAACATTACTTTGACGCCTAGATTTTGGCAAAGCTTGAGTTCTGGACCGACGGCGGCACAGCCGTTGACGGCAGGGTCGCAGTGACCGGCGAGATTGATTTCTGGAGTTTGGCCATTTCCGAATTTATTAAGAAACGCTAAGTTGACATAGGAATATCTGCCGGAGGAACAGGTTTCGTTTAAGGTTGCTTCGTTTCCGTTTTGACCCCAGTAAATGGCTATGCCACTAGCAATTGATGTTTGGATAAGAGCTAAGAACAAAACAGAAAAAAGAAATTTATGTTTGGTCATTTTGGATAGAGTATATGCTACTTCAATCTTGAAATACTGATTTGAGAACCATGATTTGAGCATGTAATTGAAGAGAGAAGTCAAGACGAAATGACAAATTTCTGTATATTCTTCAACTGACAACTGTACATATCCTTACTATACTTTTATAATCTCTTAACTAACCAGATGTAAATAGACTATATTACCCTCAACCATTCATTCTAATCTCAAGTCACTCCTTACTTAATTATTAAGCAAATTTCTTGGCATCGTTATTTGTAATTTAAAATTAAAAGCAATTTTTTGAAAAACTTGACCAAACACAAATGGTCATTCGAAAGTGGTTTTCAAATTGATTAGCCAAACACAAACTGTTTTTTTCAAATATACTTTAAAAAAAGAACTTCTCAAAATAAGTTGATTTTTTCAACTTGGCCAAACAAGCTATTAGCTTGGAACTCAGATATACATGCTGAACTTTGCTAAGTCCTTTAGTTAATAAGTATGCTTGTGGATCTCTTGTACCAATGTACTTTGTTCTGACTAAGAAGTGAACTCATGGCGTAACTGGTAAAGTTGATGTCATATGACAAGAATCTCACGGTTCGAACCATGGAAACAACTTCGTGTACAAATGCAGGATAAGGTTGCGTATAATAGACCCTCATGGTCCGGCCTTTTCCCAAACCTTGCCCATAACGGAAGCTTAATGCACCGTTAACCTTCTGACTAAGCCTTGGAAGATCTTTCTCCCTTATAAAATGACAGTCTATATTAATATGCTTGATCCTTTCGTGAAACACTAGCTAGATTAGCAGCAATGCAATTGGTGCTTTGCTATCACTAGGGTTAAGGATGTTGAGAGGTGGAGAATACTGAGCAATATGAGCGAATTTATATAGGCAATAAGCAAACGAATGAAGGTGGATTCTTGACTATTCAAATAAAGAACTCGCTTGGAAGGTGGATGCACAACTAGACATCAGAGTTTTGATGTCAACAGAAAGCTAATGGCTTACTGCGTTTCCTTGACTGACTGGGGCGAAGTTAAACTGATGGATGTGGGTTAATTTAGTAGCTTTAGTTCGAACAGCATTGTAGACAATAAATTGCATCGAGAAAATAAAATCAGGATCGAAAAATATTGCAACAATCGTAGTATTTTATTTCAAATATTTGAGTGTTACAATCTCTATGAATACTCTGATTCTACTTTTCAACGGTAAATAAAAATAGCTTTTGAGCTTAATCTTTGAATTTTATTTTATTTTAATCCAAGTGTTTGAGGCATGATCTTGATCTTGATGTATTTTTAATCCAAGGGCTTGCAGCTTGTTCTTGAATCTTCGTCTTGATCTTTTAATCCTTAGAACACTTGAATGCTTGTAGCTTTTAGAGAAATCCACAACGTTTGATCCACGAGCTCCCTCTTGCTTCTTGTTATAACTTCTGGTGTCTTTTTTGGATTATGAAGACCACTATTTATAGTTGTGGAAGGGAGGAATTGTGATAAGAACAAACTCTTTCCGACCAATCAAATTGAAGTGTGACATGGCCGTATGTGATTGTCCAGAACATGTCACTTGCACATGTGGCGCGATTTCATTGGCTTTTTAATGTGACTTGGAATGCCTTGTCATTTTGACACGTAGCATGATCATATTGGCTCTTCTGTTTGACTTAGAATGCCACGTCATTTGACACGTGGCACCAAACTGGGCCTCTAGGAAAATGACATTTTGGGCCTAATGAAGTGGGCTCATCATTTGTAGCCTGATTAAGTGGGCTAGCCCAGTCAACATTTACTGGACTTAAATAATTAATTCAATTATATTAGCCCATAATATTTTTTGGGACTAATATATTTAAAATTGTCCAAATAATTTTATTAAATTTATATTCAATAAAATTTGCATGCCTACAAATGCCCCCTACTTCAAGACTCGACGGGTTTAAACATATCCAACTCCAAAAGGCGAAGCTTGAAGTATTAACATAGTATTTGTTATGAATATTTCCTAAAACTTATTTAAGTGATAAATTTGCATTTCACAATATCCATGAAATGACAAATATAAACATGTAGGTAATTTAAATCTTGTATCTTGTGAAATGACTAGGAAACCGTGAAATTGAATCTTGTGAAATTTATGATTCCTACTTGAAATCAAATGAACAACTACATTGTCTCGTACTTGAATTTGCGTGGTTGCTTCCTTAGCAATTCGAGTTCGCTTCAATAACTGATTTCAGCTATTCCCACATCGGAATCTCACTTCCCAATCAGCTTCATAGGAGATTTATATAAACCCCGTACTCATATTTTTAGCATTGAATTGTAGCATCAATAAGATGCCTTGGCTACATGTTTTCACGAGTAGGAGGCAATCCCAAGGTAATTTTTCTTCTGTGTATTTTCTGTGTCTTTTTCATTCTTTTGTCCTTTATTTTTTTTTAGGTCAGACGAGAAGGATTTGTTCTTGTTTAACGAGATAATCCATGCATGATGAAGACAATCTTAGGGCGTGAGGGGATAGGTACACATCCTTGTCCGAATATCGGATAGATTACTCTCATGGACCGACTATCGGAGAGATTACTCTCAATGTGGCTTGACTATCTGAGAGATTACTCTCAATGTGGCCCGACTACCGGAGAGATTACTCTAAATGTGGCTCGACTACCGGAGAGATTACTCTCAAAATGATCCGACTATTTGAGAGATTACTCTAAATGTGGCTTGACTACCAGAGAGATTACTCTCAACGTGGCCCGACTACTAGAGAGATTACTTTAAAAATGACCCGATTATCGGAGTAATTACTCTCAATGTGGCCCGACTACCGGATAGATTACTTTCAATGTGGTCCGACTACCGGAGAGATTACTCTCAAAATGACCCGACTATCAGAGAGACCAACTTAAGGTGCAAAGGGACTCATATGTCCACCTTAAAATTGGAAAGTTAGAGTTCCTTTTAAGGACAAACCCACGAAGAGGCCAACTTAAGATGCAAATGGACTTATATGTCCACCTTAAGATTGGAAAGTTATAGTTTCCTTTTAAGGACAAACCCAAGAGTCCAACTTAAGGTGCAAAGGGACTTATATTTCCACCTTAAGATTGGAAAGTTATAGTTCCTTTTAAGGACAAACCCACGAAGAGGCCAACTTAAGGTGCAAATGGACTTATATGTCCACCTTAAGATTGGAAAGTTATAGTTCCTTTTAAGGACAAACCCACGAAGAGGCCAACTTAAGGTGCAAAGGGACTCATATGTCCTAAGATTGGAAAATTATAAAGCTTCAACTCGAAGACGACATCGAATTGATGACATCGACTTGAACACTTGAAAAACTTTGAATATTTGGCAGACTTTGCAGACTTCAACTCGAAGATTTGGAGGGCTTAAACAATTCAACTTTAAGATCGGCGAATTTGAAGACTGAAACTTGAAGCCCGACGGACTTGTAGACTTCAACTTGGAGACTTTGAGGGCTTAAATATTTCAAATTTAAGACCGGAGAATTTGAAGACTGAAACTTGAAGACCGGCGGACTTGAAGACTTCAACTTGGAGACTTGGAGGGCTTATATATTTCAACTTGAAGAGTGGCGAACGTGAAGACTTCAACTTGAAGACCGGCAGACTTGAAGATTTCAACTTGGAGACTTCAACTTGAAGACTGAAGGACTTGAAGACTTCAACTTGGAGACTTCGAGGGCTTAAATGTTCCAGCTTCTCTTTTGTTATACATTGTCCGACTTTTATCTTAGTTGCATAATTTTCAGCTTTACGCGCTTGTAGCGAAAGATTTATATCTTGTCGTGGGGGAGCCCAAATAACGAACCGTTTGATTTCTCAAAAATTAGACTTCAATATCAAAACATATCCAAAACTTAGAATCAAACACCTTCAGAATCGATCTAGATAATATTTTGAAACCAACTTTAGATTCCACCACGTTGAAAATTTCAGATTTGCGCAGTCTCACCAAACAAAACCATATCTTGGTGTACAAAAGTCAAAATCACGAACCGTTTGATTTTTTGAAACCTTAACTTGAAAATATATGACACATATATAATACAAGATCCAATTCCTTAAGGATAGAATCAGATAATAGTTCGAAATCAATATTAAATTTTGACGTTGCGACGATTTCATATTTGCTCAGTCTCACCAAACAAAACATATCTTTGTGTAGGAATGCCGAAATCATGAACTGTTTGATCTATTGGAAACTTAACTTTAAAATATATAACATATCCAAAATGCAAAATTTAATGCCCTAAGGATAGTTTCAGATAATATTTTGAATTCAATACTAAATTCTAACACGGCGACGATTCCAGATCTGCACAACTTCACCAAAATATTTGTATCTTGATGTTGGAATGTCGAAATCACGAACCGTTTGGTTTTTTAGAAACTTAACTTACCAATATACAACATATCCAAAATGCAAAATTTCATGCCTTAAGGATAGTTTCAGATAACAGTACAAAGTCGAATTCGATTTCTGATATGTCGACAGTTCCAAATTAGCGAGAGTTCACCAAAATTGTTGTATCTTGGTGTGGAAGCCTAGAGATTATAAGACCTTTTTAATTGTAAAAAATTGAAATTCAAGAGATTCATTCTCACCAAATATATTAGTTCCAAGTCTCAGTGAATTTGAAATGTCGTGAAGGCAAACAAAAAAAAACTTGCAGGTTTGACGAACGTGAAGGAATAACGGATCCCCGAACTTCAATGAAAATGCTTGGAAGCCCCCCTAAAAGATATTAATCATTTCATTGTAGACACCAATTTACCATAGCGGCTTGACCCCTTTAAATCAAATGGGATCCAAAGTTTAACAGAAGTATGGTATCCCAGCTCGATTTTCAAATACTGATTTAAATGAATTACATTCCATCGTACTTCATTCAGACAACCATCGAGGGATTATGTATCTTTTGAACTTATGCGACTGAACTCAGAATGAAACTCTAAGCTGCCTACATACCTCGGTGAAGAGGATTAAGTCATATTGTAGTTCAGTGTCCTAACTTCTGCCTAGGTCGCCACTTTCGAGATTTTCAACCTAGCGGACTTTTTTTTTTTATTTTTTATTATGTCCTAACGTTTTGTCTAGGTCGCTTCTTTCGAGGTTTTCAACCTAGTGGACTCATTTTTTTTAACTTTTTTTAGATGGTCCGTACACAGTTTAGACTCATGCGGGCCAGGAGTGTCGGAACATGCAGTTTAGTCTCATGCGTCAAGGAGCGTGGCACATCAAGGATAAAACTTCTTTAAAAACTTGCCATTGATAGGGCCGATTCTCATTCCATATGCATTAACCAGCTTGTAAGCCCCACTTGAATAAGCTTCTTGCACGACATACGACCCATCCCATTTTGAAGTGAACTTCCCTACAGGTTTATGAGAAGTAATAATGGTCTTCTTATGGCAAGGACTTGATCTCCTACTTGAAAGGATCTCGGGCTAACTCTCTTATTGAAGGTACGAGACAATCAAGCTTGATAGCATTCAAGACTCTGTTGACCTTCCAACCTCTTCTCATCAAGAGCCTCCAACTCTGCTAATCGAAGTCGAGCATTTTCTTCATCAGTGATCCCTTCTTGAATAGCCAGTCATAATGAAGGTATTTGACGCTCAAGTGGCAAGACGGCTTCAACTCCAAAAACGAGTGCATAAGGGGTCGCTTGTGGTGGTGTGCGGTGAGTTGTCCTATATACCCACAGAGCTTCCTACGGTCATGCCAATCTCGTTTGGATTTGGAGACGACTTTCTTTAAAAAGTTGCATAGTTTCTTGTTGAATGCCTTAGCTAGACCATTGGCGGCAACATTGTACATAGAAGAGTTACGTTACTTGAAGCCAAAGAGTTCACAAATCTTGTTCATCAACCTGTTGTCGAACGGTTTGCCATTATCCATTATCATGTAACGAGGAATGCCAAAGCGATAGATTATGTTTATTCGGATGAAACTTGCGACATTTTCCTTCTTTACCTCCTTAAGAGCAACAACTTCAGCCCATTTTGAGAAGTAGTCAGTTGCAGCCAAGATGTATAGGTGCCGACTAGAGGACTTTGGCAGTGGTCCAACAACATCCAATCCCCAAGCGTCAAACGTCGAGGATGCAGCAGTCGGGTGCAACACTTCAGGAGGTTGATGAATAAATATCGCATGGAATTGACAAGCCTTGCATCTTCGAGCGTAGTCCAAGAAATCTTTTACCATAGTTGGCCAATAATATCCCATCCTTTTTATATGAAAGTGGAGCTTTGGTCCAGACTAGTGCGACCCACATACCCCAGAATGTGCCTCTTGCAAAGTTTGGAGTGCTTCTTATTCCCCTAAGCATCACAAGAGGACTCCCTCGAACGACCTTCTGTATAGAGTATCTTTGTAGTAAAGCAAGCGAGGTGCACGACGAAGGATTTCAGTCCTTCTCCTCGGATTTTCTGGAAGTATCACATAGCATAAGTAGTCTATAATGGGTTGTTGCCATTCTTCTTTCTCAACTTCAAAAACAGCGACAAGATGCTTGAGTTCATTTTCTTCACCTTCGGCCTCATTTGGCAGCGGTACTACCCATTTTTGGCAGAAAGTAACTTGTGCTTGATCAGGCAGGGTTAATGATGAAGCTAGGGTAGCTAAAGCATCAGCCTTCTTATTTTCTTTCCTTGGCACATGCTGAATAGTCACATCACCGAGCCACCCCATTAATTTTTTTGCGTAATCATGATATGGGCGTAATTCAGGCTTCTTGACCTCGTAACTACCTAGAAGTTGATTGACCACTAACTGAGAGTCACCAAAGACTTGCAATTGCAACCACTTCATTTCGACAGTCATTTCAAGCCCAAGTATTAGTGCTTGATACTCAGCAACGTTGTTAGAGCAGAGTTGCGTCAACGTAAAAGAGTAGGGAAGAACTTCACCTTGAGAAGTGACAAATACTACGCCAGCACCAGCTCCTCCGTGATGTGCAGCACCATCAAAGTACATCTTCCATGGAGGCTGAACTTCAATGACCATGGCGTC
Organism: Nicotiana paniculata; assembly: GCA_005239505.1. Lineage (NCBI taxonomy): Eukaryota > Viridiplantae > Streptophyta > Magnoliopsida > Solanales > Solanaceae > Nicotiana > Nicotiana paniculata. Next base: position 54,808 of record MDKI01104059.1, on the reverse strand, counting down.
CTCATCAGGTAGTTCGTCAGTTAGCTCCCATTCATCAGGTATAGGGTGATCTTCCAAGAAGTCCGCTAACGCTTGTACTTTTATAGCCTTTTGTGGGATGTACATGATTTCAAATTGTTGAAACTGGAGGTACCACCTTTCTAGTCGATCACTAAGGACAGGTTTTGACATCACGAACTTGATGGGATTTGCCCTAGAAACCAAACGAACGACATGAGCTTGAAAGTAGTGCTTCAACTTTTGGATTGAGAAGACTAGCGCCAGACATAACTTTTCAATTGGCGAATAATTCAGCTCATTTGGTGTCATCATCCTGTTCAGGTAGTAAAGGGAGTTTCTTTCCCTTCACTATTTTCTTGGGCCAACAACGCTCCAACAGACCTTTCTTGTGCTGAAATGTATAGTATCAGTGACTTTCCAATTATATGGGTTGCCAAACTCGGAGACTTCATCAAGTAGGATTTAATGCTCTCAAAGGCATTGCTACACGCTTGGTCCCATTTGAAAGGGACACCTTTCTTCATAAGGAAGCTGAATGGTTGGCACCTCCCAGCTAGGTTTGAGATGATTCTCCTAAGGTATGCTAGTTTTCCTTGCATACTTTTCAATTCATGAATATTGTGAGGCTCAGGCATTTTCAAGATTGCATGTACTTTAGCTTGATCTATTTCAACCCCTCGATGTCGGACAATGAAACCCAGGAACTTTCCAGAGGTAACTCCAAAGGAGCATTTTAATGGATTCATCCTAAGTTGGTATCTCCGGAGCAACTCAAACACCATTCTCAGGTCTTTCAAGTGGTCGCTTTTCTTTCTTGATTTCACCACCAAGTCATCAACATAGCATTTGACATTCTTGCGGAGAAGGTCATCAAAGATATACTGCATAGCTCTTTGGTAAGTAGCACCAACTCTCTTCAAGCCAAAAGGCATTACCTTGTAGCAATAAATACCCTTAGGGGTACGGAATGCAGTAAGCTCTTCATCTTTTGGCGCCATACGAATTTGGTTATAGCCTGATGAACCGTCCATAAATGGCATAGCCTCGTACCCAGTAGTAGCATCGATCATCGATTCTGGAATGGGAAGCGGGAACTCATCTTTCGGACACGCATTGTTAATATACCTAAAGTCAATGCACACTCGAATATGGCCATTTTTCTTCTTACAGGGACAATACTTGAAACCCATGTTGGGTATTTAACTTCACGAATAAATCCAGCTTCGATGAGTTTGTTAACTTCGGTTTCAATCAAGGGAACCAAGTCCGGTCTAAAACGCATTTGAGCTTGTTTAACAAGGCGAGCACCATTTTTGACTGCGAGGTGATGGACTGCTACTTTCGGTTCCAAGCCAGACATCTCTTTGTAACTCCAAGAGAAGATGTCCCTGAACTCCTTCAGTAACTCAATATAAGTTCTCTCTTCATCAGCTTCTAGTAAAGCACTTAGGTAGTGGGTCTTGGTTACTCATCGATGCCAAAGTTAACTTCTTTTAAGACAACAATTGTCGTCTTCACTCCTTCTTCAAGTTCAGGTGGAACATCTTTCGCATCTTCATCTTCTTGAGGGTCCCCATCGTTGAAGGATATGTGATAACATGGTGAAACATCCTCCAATTCTGCATTATCCTCCATTGAAGATGGAACACCGTTCTCACCTTGTATAGTGACATGATACGAAGATTCCAAACTTTCTTCATCGTCATCACGTTCTTTAGTGTAGACTACATTGTATTCAGTACTTCATCAGAAGAAACCATGACTTTTGTTTGTCTCCTCATCTAGAAGGAACCAAACTTTGGAAATCTTTAGAGATCTTCTGGATTTTGGGCGGAGCGGGTGTTCTTGTATTTCGATAATTTCTCTGGAACTTATTCCCCTTCTTTAGTGGACCCAATCTCTCAAATACAAAAGTTCTCACCGTTGATTTTCCAAGTCTGTCAAAGACGGAAGGCCTGTTAGAAGCGGCAGATTCGTCTTCTACAGTGATATAATTGCTACTCGCCCTCCTTTTTAGATGTGCACTGGTGACGGTTGCTTGTATCCCAAACCTTCACGTGGTTGCCTCGTTGCAGCTTCTGATGGGAGCTTCCCTAACTTTGACGGCTCATCGGAATTATATCCAGATTTCGCAAATAGCTTGTAAGCGTTAGGATCAAAACCTTCATTTGTTCGCTTTGTAGGGAGTGCCACATTCTGCAAACGATTTTGGGATACAAACCATACAAGCAGCTTCGAGGACAACTTTACTGCCTCAATTCGTTTTACCGGAAGAGTTAACTCCTTTAGCGTGTTGGTTTGGAGATTAGATAATTCGCCCTCGTCTTTCTTCCTTTTAGGGACATATTGGATCTTAGGACTTACTTTCTTGCCATAAGAAGCAACATCCCCTCTATGAGATTTATTCACGTTGGGTTGTACCTCCTTAGTAACGGCTTTAGCTTTACCAATAGTCACCTCAGCTCTTTTGCTTATGGGCTCGTAATTATTTCTTTTCATGCCATCATCAACTTTTAGCTCCTTCACAATGCGGTTCTTCAATTAGAACTTTGCATCGGTGAAATGCGACTCTGTCTCGGTGAATGGCTCATAATCAGCAACTATCTTCTTCTCGACTTCACCCTCATAGCATTTTAAACATTAATGGTAGGTAGATGGAATTACTTTATTCTCATGTATCCAAGGCCTTCCAATCAAAACATTGTATGAAGTCTTCGCATCGATCACATGCAGTCATGCACTTGATTGCATCTCTTCAATAGTGATTCCCATCCTGATCGCGCTTATGGCTCTTTAACCCCCTTGATTGAATCCTTGGATCATCACATGACTTTCTGAGAGTTCGTTCATGGGAATACCAAGTCTTTTCACAGTGCGAATTGGCAAAATGTTCACTGAGGATCCTCCATCAATGAAAATTCGATTTACCCTTTCATCACGCATATAGCCAACTAGGTATAATGGGCGGTTATAAGGAGTGTCATCTAGCATAAGGTCGTCATTTGTGAACGTGACTTTTTCCTCACAAGCATTAACTTCTTGAGGAGTGGACTCGATAAGCTTTTCTGAAGATGGTGCCGACGGTTGGTCATCACTCTTTTCTTTCCCTTCATCAGTATGGCAACAAGAGGAATCAATACTCTCATGGGAAATCTTCGTGCGAAACCAACTTGGTAAAAACGCCTCCAAGGTCACCGGATGTCGTGGCTTTTGAGGGTGATGCACCTCCACTTTCGCTTTCTTTTCATGCTTAACTGGATTCCATCTCCTAGGCCTTTTCACCATTATTTTCCTTGTTGGTTGTTCCATTTATCCTTTTCGTGGGCTCCTTTTGTGGCGCCTACGACGAGTCACCAATGTCCAACCTTCATCGTCCTCAGGTTGACCGTCTTCAACTTTGTAATTCTCCAGTAATTCTTCATCTTTACTTTCTTTAAAACTACATAATTCGTCTAGACTGAATGAGCCAAATGTGAAAGAGACTTGGTTTGCGCTTCCTTTCTCATCTTCAAGCACGATCTTCTTTTCACGAGCCAAGTCCATAATTTTGTCCTTGAAGACAAAGCACTTCTCCAGAGGTTGGCTCACAAGTCGATGATATTTGCAGTAATTTGGGTCATCAATTTTCCCAGCTTCATTTAGTCGCTTCATCTCCGAAAGCTCAATGAGATTTAACTCAAAGAGTTCTTCAAAAATAACTGGCACATCAGAATTCAGAAATGGGTACTCTTTCTCTTGCATTTCTTTTAGAGTCAACTTTCCACTTGGCGTATCTTGAAACGAAGTGAATTTGATACTCTACTTCTTGCTCACCTTCGTCGTGAACTTCACGGGTGATGTGTTGACATTCATAGCTTCTTTATTTTCAGATCTTGGTACAAAATTGCTCCATTTTTTGACTCCTTGCTTATCGTTCCCTTTGCGAGTTTCATAGATGGACAATCTTTCATTTTCAGCAGAGGCCATGCTCAATTCCATGTCATGGGCACGAGTTGCAAGTTCTTCAAATGTTCTAGGCTTGATATCTTGCAAGATGTAGCGCAATACCCAGTGCATACCTTGGATGCACATCTCTATGCCAGAAGCTTCACTAAGCCTGTCGTTACAGTTGAGGCTTGAATTCCTCCAACGATTGATAAAGTCGAGAACTGGTTCACTCTTCCGCTGACGAGTACTTGTGAGTTCTATCATACTCACAGTACGTCTCATGCTATAAAAGCGATTGAGGAATTCTTGCTCTAGTTGATCCCATTTATCAACAGATCCAACCTCGAGATCCGTGTACCAATCAAAAGCATTTCCTTTTAATGAGCGGACAAACTGTTTAACGAGGTAATCTCCATAAGTCCCAGCATTGTTGCATGTCTCAACGAAGTGCGCCACATGTTGCTTTGGATTGCCTTTGCCATCAAACTGTTGAAATTTTGGAGGTTGATAGCCAGCAGGCATCTTCAACATATCGATCCTTGAAGTGTACGGTTGCGTAGGTAAAGGAGGACTTGGAAGAAACTTCATATTTGTTTCTTATAGTCCCTTCAATAAACTCCTTTAGCTGATTGATTGGAATCATCCCTTCCGAAGAGACTAGAATTTTCTTAGTGGATGCAATTTGTCGTGGGGGAACATCAATCTCTTGAACTTCTAGGAGTTTTCCAGGTGCATGGGTGGATTCTTCTTCCATCAAGATTCCCACCCTATTTGTTAGCTTGTCGATTCTAGCATCTTGATTTTGCATGCACTTGGTCAAGCCAGCGATTGCTTCCGTCAGGTTTGCCAACTGCTCCTCCACAGATGAAGTGTTTGTCACCATGGCTTGCATGATTGTCATGGACGATGGAGAGTAGCATGGATTTTCACACAGATTGATCCTTGATTGGTTCACGCTATGTGGTGTAAGTGGGGAAGATCCATCACTTGAAGCGTCATCATCTTCCTTCACAGCATAGTGCTTGGATCCGAAGAGGTCAAGCAGAGCAAGAGTTTCTTGATCTTTTCAGCAACATCGCTTCCTCATTCGGGTGCATTTGTGGAAGATCTTGATCCTTTTGAGGATGAAGATCCGAAAACAGGGGTAGACGCAGACGATACTTGGGGTGCTTGTTGTCCTAACGAGCTTGCTTTGCTCCTCGTAACTTATCCAAAGCTTCCAAAGGTAACTTCGAGTATGTTTTCCACATCAGCATAGAACCTGGAATTAGCAGCCTTGGCGGAAGTTGAACTGAAGTTGATTTTCTTGAAATCCATTTCGTTGTTCTTGAACTTTGGTGATTGAAAAGTTGAGATGAGAGGTAGATATTGTCCCACTGGGCGTGCCAGAATTTGTAGACAATAAATAGCGTCGAGAAAATAAAATCAGGACCGAAAAATATCGCAACAATCGTAGTATTTTATTTCAAATATTTGAATGTTAAAATCTCTATGAATCCTCTAATTCTACTTTTCAACGGTAAATAAAAAGAGCTTTTGAGCTTAATCTTTGAATTTTATTTTATTTTAATCCAAGTGTTTGAGGCTTGATCTTGATCTTGATGTATTTTTAATCCAAGGGCTTGCAGCTTGTTCTTGAATCTTCTTCTTGATCTTTTAATCCTTAGAACACTTGAATGCTTGTAGATTTAGAGAAATCCGCAGTTTTTTATCCACGAGCTCCCTCTTGCTTCTTGTTATAACTTCTGGTGTCTTTTCTGGGTTATGAAGACCCTATTTATAGTTGTGGAAGGGGGGAATTGTGATAAGAACAAACTCTTTCCGACCAATCACATTGAAGTGTGACATGGCCGTATTCGATTGGCCAGAACATGTCACTTGCACACGTGGCGCGATTTCATTGGCTTTTTAATGTGACTTGGCATGCCTTGTCATTTTGACACGTAGCATGATCTTATTGGCTCTTCTGTTTGACTTGGCATGCCATGTATCAAACTGGGCCTCTAGGAAAATGACATTTTGGGTCTAATGAAGTGGGATCATCATTCGTAGCCCGATTAAGTGGGCTAGCCCAGTCAATATTTACTGGACTTAAATAATTAATTCAATTATATTAGCCCATAATATTTATTTGGACTAATATATTTAAAATGGTCCAAATAATTTTATTAAATTTATATTCAATAAAATTTGCATGCCTACAAGTATATTTGTCTTAAAAGTTTATTGAACATGTATGAAATTATTAATTTAGAATTCAGTAATTAAAAATTATTAGAATCTCAAACTCATAAATTTAAAATATTGGCTCCACCTCGCCTCTGATGACTGACTTGATCTGTTACCTCATATGTTTGCTTGACTGTCCTTCACTGACTTTTTGTCCGTATGGAGTACTCACTTTCCCAAAGATTAAACACAAATAAAATAAATTCAAGGACTAGTTCAAATAGAGGCGGACCCAGGATTTGAGCATAGTGGGGGCACTATCTTTAGTATACCAAGTACTAGCTAGCGATAAAGTTCGATGTTCAAGTCTATAAAAACTTAATGATTATGAAAACTATTATTAAAATACAAACTTCAATATTATTGAATATCATTAATTTGGTACTAATATAACATAAGTACATCGTCCACTCATATCAGGGTCGGGATTATTTCACATCAAACTCATCTATAAAATGAGAGGCATTGTCTCTTAAAACTAGAACTTGATTGAAAAGCCAAGAATATGTTATCTAAATTCATAAGAACAATAACTTCCTGAAAAATAATGATTCCAAGCAAAATAAATTTTCTCCAATCACCTAAGGATCTTTCTTCTCAATCACAGAAGGATCCTTCCTTCTCAATCAAAGAAGGATCTTTCTTCTATTTTCGCTTTTTAGGTGGACTGTTTTCAATAGTCGGCAGCTCCAATTGACCATTCATATGTAAGCAATATGACTAAATTAATATTGAATCAACAAAAACCTTTTCTCCTTAACTAAGTAGTATATTACATACCTGAAATATAATTTAATACTTTCTCCTCCAAATGATGCAAGAGTCAACTGCTAATCGGAATATAATTTACATAAATCAAAAACGCAAATGTTTATAATATCTTTCTAACGTAATTTTTCAAAAGAAAAAAACTGACTCAAATAAAATCAAAGAAGAAGAGACTCAAATTCAGTCATCGTTATCGTCACCTAATAGGACTATTGGATTTAGAAGAGATGCATAGAACTGAAAAGGAATTAACTAAATTGAAGGGAGGCAGAAGAGTTTGCTACTCTATTTGTGAAGGGGGAGGCTAATGGAATGTGCCGGGGATTTGAAAAAAAAGTTAATTAAGTTTTAAGTTTATTATTATGTAGAAGCATCCAGTTATAACTGAATTCATAAAAGGTTATAAAAATATAACTGGTTGACTACTAAGTAATTAAACAATCATTAAATTTAAAAAAAGTAAAAGTACAATAGAATTATAAAAGTTGTAAGAGATAGGATTCGAACTTGGGATATCATAGAAGTAAAGGCACTTTGACTGCTTTCTTAAACCAAGTCTCCTGCGCAGCTTTTGTATTTAGAGGCACACGTAAAATATTTAAGGGTTCCTTATTGTATATACATATAGATATAAAATATATATATTGTATTTTTCTGAGGTTAACGAGTTCCGGTGACCCCTCACCTCCCACGTAGGTCCGCCCCTGAGTTCAAACGTAGAACTTTTGTCCGAATTAATTTTTGTAAAGCTAAATCAAAACCAAATTAATATTGTATAAACACCATATGTTACGTGTTGGCACGACATTCGTCCCTCATGGATTCCGTAAGTGTTTCTAATGCGGTTTATATAATCTTAGGCTACTTTACTTTTTGCCTAAAGATTTTAGAATGGATGCTTAATTAGTTTTTCTCATATATACTACTCTCTACGGTCTACAATAAGTGACCAATTTGCTTTCGACACACTCATTAAAAAAGTATAAAATTCTAGACAAAAATAGTTAGTGTAAGTAAATTGTCCTTAATTAAATGTTGCATCATAATTAATGTGAGGAGTAAAAGACTTTTTAGAGATACATACATAAGGGTAATTTTGAAAAAATAAATTGAATTTTTTCTTGATTATATAAATGAACACTTACTTTGGACCAAAATAAAAAGACAAATTAGTCACTTATTGTGGACCGGAGGGAGTATATGATATAAGAGCCGAATTTCGACAAATCTATCATCACTACTATTTTCTCTCTTCATGTTATATTGCTCTAGGTTTCTATCTTAAAGGACTATTAGCTAGCGTTTGGCCATAGATTTTCAAATTTATTTTGAAAAATTTATTTTGAAAAATCTATTTTGGGTGAAGTTTGGCTTGCAGATGAAAATGTGTTTGGACATACGTTTTCAAAACATATTTCCCAAATTTATTTTGAAAAAACATGTATATTATGAAGGATTTGGCCCAAAATCAGCTATTGAGCTAGTTTTGGATTTGGGATTTTGGCAAAATTTATGGCCAAACATGTGTTTGCCAAATAAAACCCAAATTTATTTTGGCAAAATCTATGGCCGAACGGGTCCTTAGTCTCATGTGACTCCCTCTACTCAAGTGCATTCTTATTGATAGCCTGTTTGGCCAAAGTTCTAAACTCACCTTATTTTGAGAAGTACATTTTTTCAAAAATGCTTTTTTAAAAAGGGAAAATATATAAGTTATACCCTATACTTGTCCACAAAAATCAGTTTCACATTTAAACTTTGCGAACGTTCTAAGACCTTCCTATTCTTGTTCGAAGTGAAATAAACACCTCCCTGAGACATATAAAACCAGTTGCATTGTGATAAGTGTGGCACACTCACTCAATATCTTCTCTATGTACTGCCACATCATAAATAATTTGATATTATTATTTTGCTCCTTTTTCTCCCCTTATTTGTCACCCCTTTTATTTATTTTACTATTTTTTTCATTTGCATCTCCTTCTTCATTTTTGTTCTCAAAATCACTTCCCCAGGACACCTCCGCTGTTCCTACAACTGTTCAAGCCACCCAAAAGAATTTCAAAATTCTTAAATTCTAGTCTGATGGAATAATTGCAATTCACCAGTAAAGACTTTTTGCATAGTAACACTAAGAGAAAGGAGGTTTGGGATGAGCTATATGAATGTGGTTGAAGGAAAAAATAGAACTTGCCGGAAAATTTTTCCCGACCAACATATGTTGAAGTTGGGGAAATAGTTTTAGAATCAGCCTTTGATATTCTCTTCCTTGTTGAATACTCAATAGCCACCAACTCCCACCGAACCCGCTTGTAGATCCTTTGTGGTGTTGGATTTTGGAGTGAATGATTAAACAATTTCTGGATACTTTTTATTTTGATAATAATTATTGTGATCTTCCAAATTTATTATTGGAAGAATAAAGAAGAAAAGTAGGCATTTATCTATCACAAAGGGAAACCGATGACGGAATCGCCATATATGGAGCTCCGGTGGTGAGGGAAAAGAAGGAGAGAAGAAAGTTAGAGAAAGAAAAAGAATAAAAGAGAAAAATGAAAAAGATAAATTAAAGAAGGGGCCCACAAATAATTAAGTGTAATTAGTTATATAACGTTCAATTAAAATTTGACAAGTATACAATTTAATTAATTTTAACAAAAAAAAATTCTCTCCAATCGCATTTAAGAAAATAATTGTTTTCTCTGCCATGTCATTATTTAGGGATTAATTCCACTTCGAACAAGAATAGGGAGGTTTTAGGACACCCGTTAAGATTAAATGTGAAACTAATTTTTCCGAACAAGTATAGGTTGCTTCTTATGTATTTTTCCTTTTAAAAAAGCACTTTTGGTGAAAATCAATTTATGTTCGGCAAATCAATTTGGAACACTCTTGAGCAGTAATTAGTGTTTCGCCAAACTTTTAAAAAGTCTTTCTAAATGTATTTTTCTCAAAAGTGCTTCTGCGAGAAGCTGCTTTTTTTTGCTTCTCATAAACTACTTTTGCTTCTACTCAAAATGTAATGACCCGACCGGCCATTTTATTTTTTAGAATCATGTTCCCCTAAATAATACTCCCCGTATTTGCTTTTACTATTTTATGACTTGGGGGGATGATTCGTTCGGGATTTGGAAGGATTCAGGTTGAAATCGGAACATTTGGTTCTTTAAGGTTGGCTAAATAGACTAAGTTTGACTTCGGTCAATGTTTTGGGTAAACGACCTCGGAATCGAGATTTGACGGATCCAATAGGTTCGTATGATGATTTCGGACTTGGACGTATGTTCGGATCAAATTTAGGATGACCCGGGAGCGTTTCGGCGCCTAATAGTGAAAATTGGTTCTTTGAAGGTTTTGGAGTTATTTAAATTTGGTTTAGAGTAGGTTTTGGTGATTTCGAGGTCCAAATGGGATTCCGAGACCAGGAATAGTTCCGTAATGTCATTTAAGAGTTGCACGCAAAATTTGGTGTCATTCCGAGTAGTTTAAGTATGTTTTGGCGCGTTCAGAGTAAGTTGGAAAACTTGAAATTCATATTTTGGTTCACTTGGTTTGGGGTGTCATTTTTAGTTTTGTTGTTGTTTTCCGTGTTCCGAGGGTGTGAGCGAGTCCGTTTTGTGATTTCAAACTTGTTGGTATGTTTGGACAGTGCCTCGGGAGTCCCGGATGCCATCCGAACGATGCGCAGATTGAGTTAGAACTTAAAAGGGTTGTTGGTGCACCAGTTCTGGTGTGCCCGCACCTGCGAGCTTTTGGTTGCAGGTGAGCCCGCATATGTGCAATTTTGGTCGCAGAAGCTGCTTTGGAACATTAGCCAGTGGTCCGCAGGAGCAGAGAGGTGTGCGCAGGAGCGACTTCTTTTCTGCGATGAGGCGCCGCAGAAGCGAGACTGCAAAAGTGGGATCCCTTCCGCAGATGTGGCCATCGCTATGTCATGCCCCAACCTCGGGGAGCGCGACCGACGCTTCGAGTGGACCCGGTCGAGCAAGCATGTTAGACACTTTCTACCCGACTCGCTTATGATCAAGAGGAGGCACGTTTTCATTAATTAAACAGTAGAAAGATTATATATATATACATTACTAAATCATTTCATGTTGCTACATCATTGTTAAGTTTCAAAATACATACATTTTTATGATTGAGTAGAACAAGGGTCCAAAATACAATATAATCCATTTGACCTTCCTAGCACCCATATACAATCCACATAGTGTCTATGGAGCTTCTAAAAATACAAAAGAGAGTAAAGATGGTGCCGGCAACAAGGCCCCGACTATACCTCAAAAGAGACAATAATACAAACAAAAGACACAACACATGACCCCGGAATGAAGTGGGGCTCACCGAGTCCACTGAGAAGAGGATGCAACACTATCTGTGATCAACATTGTCTGCTATAGAACCACCTGCATCCATTTGAAGATGCAGCGCCCCCGGCAAAAGGGACATTAGTACTGTCGAATAGTACTAGCATGTAAAACTAAAACACTATCTCCATAGAATGAACATTAATATAGGGGAAACAGTCAAGAATGCAATATGAACTTTAAATAACACTAGAACATCAAGTTAAGGATCACATAGATTTTCAAGTCAATTTTCATATTATTAGGTTGGATGGTCTTTTAGTGCCAATATGCTATAATCCACAAAATCGACGTGTTCTTACGCGGAATCCGATCTTGGATCGATCGGCTAGGCCATCTCATTTGAGACATCAACCATATCCATAATTTTATTTATCATATCCAGTACAATTACCACCATATGTGCGACATGGCGTCCGATCACAACTCGATATGCTAGGCCATCTCATTTAAGACATCACCTCTTTTCAATCAGTCATCTCACTTCATATTTCTTTACCATCTTTAGGGGGGAACAACATATTTTTTAGTGCATTGCCTCGGTTCGATTATTACTCCGGCATTTGCTAAAGAAAAAGTTTCGATAGTGATACCATCACTAATATTATACTCGTCCCTCATAATGTATAAAGATCTCCAAGGAGGTTTAAATGGTCCGGGGCTACTCTACCCTTGTCTTAAAATTTTAGATTGATTGTTCAAATTCTTTTACGGTACAAATACAAAATATTTTGTAGCAAACTCTGCAAAATGCTACAGTACTCATATGTAAAACTTTTTAAAAAGGAAGTTACCTGGCAACATCTTAGCTGGAAAACAATTATGAATTATTTTTTTTCAAAAAAAATGAATTTACTTCCTTTCACCGTAGACTTGGGCCTCGCGAAGCAAGCACAAATATGGATCAAGATAAGCTTACATAAATAGCCGGTCAGATTTACTGTTTACTTTTTCTAACCGGTATACATAAATTATACATTGATTTTATATATTTATATGTATATTATATATGAATTATATATATATTACACACTCGCCGGTTATTTTTAGTTTAAAAAATTAGGTGGACAGTTAATTAGGTTAATTCTTCGTGAAAGATGCAGATATGTTTTCCATTTGGGCCGAGTTCTTTCTTGTATATTCAGATTTTCTCCCACAAATTTTCTCTAGTGATGGAGCAAACACAAGATTAAACGATATTGTAATCAACTATATATGCAAAATCAATGTAATAAAATTTGACAATTGTACACTCACAATAGAAACTGGGAAAAGGAAAATAAAACTAACATTAATCTCTTTCACTAATTAAGCTTCCGCAAAGTATCAAGAAACATATTAGCTATGAAATATTTACATGGGCTGTCCATTGAGCCCTAGTTCTCATGAAGTAGAATCAATTTTTTCTTTAAGCTATGACTCAAAACGAATTCAGAGAGAACTCATCTTTCTTGCATATTCAGATTCTTCCCACAGAAAAAAAAAAATGCACCTTGTTTTGATCAACTAAAAATAATAGGAAAGCTTGCATTTTTACAAGTTCTTTTTAGGTGTGTAAGGATCGAGAACTAGGGTAGAAGGTTAGTACCAATAATACTCTCACAGGGGCAGAGCCACAATGTTGTTTGCGGGTTCGGTCGACCTAGTAGTTTTTGTTCAAACCCTGTATTTGTATTAAGAAATTCAATGAATATGTACAAAATATTAAATAACTTAAAAGGATCATAATCTCGAACCCATAAGGTTCAAATCCTATTTTTGCCTCTCTACTCTCATACTTTCTTATACTTAGATTTGTATAACTGCCGGTTTTTGTTGCTTCAGTTTTCTTGTTATCTTATTGTTGTTGGTACTGCTTTGTGTTACTGTTTCCTTTTCGTGGTTTATCCGATATTGGATTTCTTTTTAATAATGTTGAGACTATGTTTTTCCTGAGGCAAAAGTCTATCGGAAATAGTCGGTCTACCTTCACAAGATAGGAGTAATAAATTTGTGTACATGAGTTCATTATCCAACACATTTTTTAGTGGATAATATGAGTGGTTAATTGTCTTCTTTTAATCATTTTGTAACCACTAGCTCTGTACATACTATCCTTCGGACTCCACTTATTGGATTATATTAAGTCTTTTATTATAGTTAGGGGTGACAAAATTAACCCAAAAAATATGATCCGGCCTATCCGGCCCACATTTGACACCCCTAGTTCCTTTTATTACAGTTGTCACGTTTGAAATTCTCTATTCTTTAGATGACAGATTATGGGAAACAGGTAGATATAATAATAACAATAATAATAATAATAATAATAATAATAATAATAATAATAATAATAATAATGCATTTAAGCAAAGTCTCATAAAGAAGCACAACTCCATCATTTCTGATATGCATAAATGAGTAAAGTGGAGAATCTCAAAGTGTTAAAAATTTAGAAGGAGGGGACAAAACATGAATACTAAATAGAACCAGACATTTCCAAAATTTGATTATTATTCTAGGAGAAAAAAGAATGGCCCGTGCCATTCCATTTTTTCCTAATGTTTTTGTATATAGAATCCTAACCTACTTTTTCAAGAAAGGTTTGTATTAATGTGTTTGTATATTGACCGTCCAAAATTGTGTGGTTGTCAATTTGGTATAGGAACAATTTTGGTTATAGATGAGTAGATAGGTTGATATTGATATGTTACAAAGTGCCCCCACTTTGATTTGATTTGTTGATAAGTTAGATATATAATAATTGATAGTCTATATTCTATGAATGGTCATTGTGACTGTGAAATCAATTATCTTGACCCTTTATGTTTCTTTCTCACCTTCACGTTTGTACTACAAGGTGCAAACTGCAAAGTACGCATGTTGCGCGTGTACTTAGTCTCGATAAGTATATTTAAAGAAAATTATCAACTATGCGTGTGTGTTTAACAAAGCTAGTGATTATTTGATTTTATTTAGTAGTTCCCATGAGACTTAAATGTTAAAGCAATTATGTTAAGAGTTTTGTCAAATTGTAAAATAATTTTGCTTGAAGATGAATTGAGAAGGAAAAAAGTGAATTGAAATCTCTTGTTAATCAGTTATTGCAATAATTTACTCATTTTTTTTATATTAAAATAATTTATTTCTTGTTAATTCGAATTCTTAATATTATCTCGTTTCAATCTTTAAATATGTTTAATTATAATTATAATTTTATCCACTAAAATTTTGGTCTGATATTATACTTGTGAATAGTTGTGTTTATTGAATCATTATTATTATTAACTTTCGCTAATAACTTTCTTTTTCTTTCTCTCTTTTATATACTTAAATATATTATTAGCTATTTCTTCTAATTATTGAGTGTAACTTTAAAATATTATACAAAAAGAATAAATAGAAAATTATTATTTGAATAAAAAAAGTAAATCAAATATAATATGAAAATATATATTATATTTCACATATATAATTCACATTAATATAATATGAAATAAATTATAATTATATGATATTATTAGTTTTGTCGTTTTTATTTTGCCCAATTAGATGGAAGAATCTCTAAACAAATATGACATATTTTGTTGATGTCATAGATTTCTTGAATTTATGTTGCTGATTAGGACTTAAATATTAGAACTTCCCACCTAGTACCTTGTTTTAAAAAGAAAAAATTAATAACTACAATTTCAGTTGATTTAAAAATTCTAATATTTGGTAAATAAATATTTCAAATAAGAAAAGATTTAATACACAAATTTTAGGTGAATTAAAACTCCTAGATATTAGATCAAATTTCTTAGTTGATTACTCATCATATTTGGTACGTTATCGATTGAACAATATCCTGACTTATGATGTATAATAATCTTTTAAGTAATTTAACAGTGTAAAGTTCTTTAATAATATCAGTAAATAAAAGTTAAACTCGATTTCCAAGTATATATGTGTGGAGTAAAGAAGATTTACAATCATTATCTCCTAACTCATCCTTCCAAATCCAAATCGTTTGACCATTTATCCAGTCCAATATAAATGATCAGTAAATTATTGAATTAATAGATAAAAAAGGAGCTGGTCTAAGATAAATAAACTAATATAGTAGAGTGTCCCTATGATCAGTTTAAACCTTATCCTAAATCAAAGCAAAATAACAGGGACTCAAAAAAATGGTTTCGTTCTATATGTGGAAAGAACTTGGCCTTAAGCAAGATAAACCCTATTTTAACCTACTGCAAACAAGGATATTTGGTTAATTATGACCTACTGTAAAAACAAGGTTAGTGTGGGGTTTGGCCGATTTAATTAATTTCCAACTAGTGGGCCACGAAGGAAAATTATTGGAAAACTAATGTTCATTTATAAGTAGTTCATTACAAAAATTAGTCAATTCATAAATATTACTAATATTAGCCAAATATTACTAATATTTGCCAATTAGCTATTTGTAACAAAAAAAGGTCAATTTTTTGCTTTTTATTAGTGGGTATTATTAGAATAGATTGGGTACATCTTAAGGAGCTTGAATCTCAGTTTTGGAATGATTTGATGAAGTTTTGAGCTGGTTTTAATTGAAAATTCGAAATAAAAAACTGAACATGAAAAAAATAATATTTGTATCACACTGTGTATCATATATATATAAATTGTGTATCACATGTATATCCATGTATACCTGTATGTGAGATAAATACATGATACATGTGTCGCGGAAGATTTTTTTGAACTCGATTTAATTACGAATTTTGATACAAAACCAGTCCAAATCACCTCCAATCTTCCTCAATTTTATTTATCTATATGTTTTCAATGAATTTCAACTATACCCATTGAAAAAGTTCTTTTTTTATTAGATTTTTGGAATATTATATTTTTTTTTAGTATTTCATCACTTTATTTGCTAACTCATCCATGAAATTCTCCTACCGTCTTACATCTAATGTTGCTAATCCGCTTAAAAATATGGAAGGTGATTTTGCATGTGATTCTTTGAGAGAAAGAACCTTGTTTATTTGGTTTTTGATTTTTATATGTACTTGGCTAGTTTTGGTAAGTCTATGACTAATGGCTCGAGGTTATAAAGCTGAAACTTATTTGGGACATTTGTGTAAGTTTCCCAAAATTATTTTGGTAGAAAATCCATGTTGCAACTTCCATAGAAATTAGGTAGTTGCTAAGAAACTTAACTCAAAGTAATAATATAAAACAAGAAAATAGACAAGAATGTAGGGAGCAAGAGAGGTGAGATTCTTATTTCTTTCATGTATTCAAGTATGTACAATATGATTCCAAAACCCTCTATTTATAGGATGACATTACGGTAATACAAAAGAATTTCATGAACATGGTATTAACTTTTAAGATCATGGGGGAAGATCATGGAGGTGTTGGAGTTACAATCATAATGGTAAGACGTAGAGGGTGGTTAATGGGGAAGAGTAGTGGATGTTACTTCCTTAGGAGTTATAGACATTCATTAATATAATTATAATATTTCACAACACTCCCCCTTGGATGTTGATAATGTGCCTCGTTAAATCTTAATAAGAAAAAATCTTAGTAAAGAAAAAATAGTACACATATCATGTAATACACATTATTTGTTGCCTCATTAAAAAACCTTGCTAGGAAAACTCAATGGGATAAATCATTAGCTAAAGGAAAAATAGTGCAGCGCGTGCTATACTCCCCCTGACAAAAATTTCACTTGATATCTCAGAGACGATGAATTCTAATCTTGTATAACAACTTCTCAATTGTTGAGGTTGGCAATGCCTTGTGAAGAAGTTTGTCAAATTATCACTTGAATAAATTTGTTGAACATCGATCATGTCTGAAATAGAACTTTGGTGAAATATGCTTTATTTTGTCTCTTTCGATAGTCCTTCTTTCAATTGAGCTATGCATGCAGTATCATCTTCAATGTAATTGGAACCTTGTTGAATATCATAATATGGCAGTACCCTCACAGACAACGAACTATACCCTGCATTTGTATAACCAACAAAACCTTGACAATATTTGTTAGAATAAACAAATCTATATCAATGATTCCTCTTGCAATATAACACTAACCGTATTTCAATATCTTTACATAGGCATTATATTTTCAGGCGTTGGGACTATCCGTCCAACTTCACATTTTTCAGATGAAGTCAATTTTTGTTGCACATTTTTTATTTGGCCAATCATTTATCTGTCAAAATTCCATGACAGATTTGAGCTCAACATCCTCGTTAATATTAATAAAATTGAGCGTTTCATTATATCATCAATATCATCGATGATCATTTTATATCGGTTCCTTCATCACACAATAAAACATAAATTATCGAGATCTCATTATTTTCAGGTACCTGAGCCTCTCCTTTGAGGTCTTATAAAGTGTTATGTTATGGTGCTCTTATAGAGCACTTGTCTCTTTATTATGACCATCTTGAACATTTGCCTCTCTCCTTCTTCAAGGAGTTTTATCTTTGGAACCTATTAGTCTATTATGCTTTATGTGTGCCATAAAATCTATCCATCATGAACTTTATTCTATTTTGAGCATTAGTGTCACGACCTAAAATTCATTAAAGATCGTGATGGCGCCTAGCACTGCTGTCAGGCAAGTCAACAATTAAATGATTAACTTCATTGCTCATTTTAGAATTTTTGAAACTATAGTTTCCTTCAATTAAACAGTAAGAGATAAGTTTACATAGTAAATGATAATATTTTTACAACTTTAATATTGGACGACCCTTAAGCACTCCCAAAACCCGGTATCACGAGTGTATAAGCATCGACTAGAAAATACAGTAAAATACTACATCTGTCTGGGATACAATTAGATATGACTGTGTAAATAACTCGTATGGAGACTCTATGCGTGCTGCGGAATCGTAACGTGGAATGCAGCTCACCTAAGTCCCCGCAATAACCGCGCCTCTGCGCCCACAAGGCCATTAGACATATATTCACCTGCACAAAAATGTGCAGCAAGTGTAGTAAGAATATGTAAATCAACGCGTACCTAGTAAGTATCCAGCCTAACCTCAAAGAAATAGTGATGAGGGGTCGACTCCGACACTTACTATGAGCTAATAATAAAATTTCGATATTATAATTAAGCATGGATTGTATAGAACGGTTGTAAACAATTCTTTTGTTAATAGGAAATTTCTAAATTTATTTTTGTCATTTAACATTTTGTATCTCAGGCCAATGAAGCAATATCAATTATTATCAATTCCAAAGATATATCATGCGCAAATCATGCTAAGGACGTACGGACCGATCCAACATAAATATTTAAACTGTGCACTGCCTAGGGTCGAACGACGCGAACTATAGATGCATCTATCTGCTACCGAGGTGTTCGGCCCGCTCCACAAAAGAGAAAATACATTTAAAACAACCAATTCAAGATTTATTAAGGGGCAATTATTCAAGAAAATACCAATTCTCATTAACGGACAAGAAAATGAAGTTTAACCTTTTACAATTCCATTATCAAGTTTCAATATGTTTTAAGCAATTAAATTAACAAGTAGTGTGCAAACATCGCAAGTATAAAATGATTTGGGTCCTAAACTACCCGGACATTGGTATAATAGTAGCTACGCACGAAATTTGGTCACCTCGTGCATACATAGCCCCCCACAAATAGAACCACATAATAATTTGATTCACCTATGGGGTTAATTCCCTCTTACAAGGTTAGAAAGGAGATTTACCTCGCTCTAAAATTCCATAACCGGCTCCAAAGCGTTTCCAACAACTCAAACCAATGCTCATCACTCCAAAACTAGTCAATAAAGGTGCAAATCCATAAATATATATTCTAATACTCATTATAATTGAATTTATAATAATTTTTAACTCCGCTCGAAAAGTCAATAAAATCAACCTCGGGTTCACGTGCTCAGAAATTTTTCAAAGATAAACACTACCCATGGCATCACGAACTCAAGAATATAATTTACTCTCAATTTCATGCCCAAATTCGTGGTAAAAATCCAAAAATACTCATTTCTAGGTTTTCTACCAAAATCCCAAAGCCAAAAAAACGCCCAACCGAATGAAAAATGAGAGGGGATGAGCCAAGCCCTGTATTTAAAACCAATCTGCCCAGGACCGCTCTTCTTCGCGATCGCAGGAATGCCTTCTCGATCGCGAAAGACAAACTCACTGCCTCCACTTTCCTCTATGTGTTCGCGACCCAATGGTCTCATTTTCGAACCTGGTGATCCCCTACACTTCGCGTTCGCGGGCCTCAAGCCGCGTTCGCGAAGACTTAACGCTTGCAAGGCCCCAACTCTCTACCTTTTTGTGTCCATGTCCGCGTCCACGTGCGCCTACTCGCGTTCGTGTAGGCTATTCCAGGCCCACTCTCGCATTTGCGGCCCATGCACCGCATTCACGATGAACAACACAAGAGCCCAAAAATCCATTCTTCGCGAACGCGGGACTCCCTTCACGTTCGCGAAGGACAACACAAAGAACCAGCAACACCAGTTCCAAAACAGCTCAAATTGATCTGAAACACACCCGAGGCTCCCGGGACCCTGTCCAATAACTCAAACTAGTCCCATAAAATAATACGGACCTGCTCGAGGCCTCAAATCATATCATACAACATCGAAGTCATGAATCGCACCCCAATTCGAGCTTAATGAATTTTAGAACTTCGAACTTCCACATTCGATGTCGAAACCTATCAAATCACGTCAGATTGACCTCAAATTTTGCACACTAGTCACATTCGATATTACAGATCTATACCAACTTACGGAATCAGAGTCCGACTCCGATATCAAAAAGTCCATTCCCGATCAAACTTCTCAAAACCTTCAAATTCCAAGTTTCGCCAAATGACCCCAAAATGACCTACGGGCCTCCAAATCCACATTCGGACGCGCTCCTTAGACAAGGATCACCGTACGGAGATATTCCCATGCTTGAAATCCCAAACGGACACCGGTAGCATAAAAATATACTTCAACCCAAATTTATGAATTTTTTCCAAAATACCAACTTTTCACATTAGGCGCCGAAACGCTCTCGGGTCATCCAAAACCTGATACGGACATACGTCCAAGTCCAAAATTATCATACGAACGTTTCGAAACCTTCAAATCACGATTCTGAGGTTGTTTACTCAAAAATCAAACCTTAGTCAATTCCTCCAACTTAAAGCTTCCAAAATTAGAATTTTCTTTCCAAATCAACTCCGAACTTCCCGAAATTCAACTCCGACCAAGCGTACAAGTCATAATACCTGAATTGAAATTACTCATGGCCTTAAACTGCCGAACAACGCATTAGAGCTCAAAACGACCGATCGGGTCGTTACAATTAGCAGCTGAAATATAACATTTAGCTTTGGGTCAGCAAATGTGCCTGGCAATATTTTGCAAATGAATTATCACTTGAACTTCAAGTTCACATTTTCTTGTACGAGGATATAGATGTACTCGTAGTAATTCATTCCACGCATCATTTTTTCAGCTACCCTTTTTCTACCCCTAATGTTGGGATCACCAACACATTTCCCAACTTTCTCTGGGAACCCATCTTTGGGCATTGTGGTGGGCTAATTATATCATATCGCACATCAATGTTTCTAGATAAAAATTACTTGGTTCCTGACCTTGAACAAATTGTGATAGAGAGAATTGATCATAGCTTGTTGGCTAGATGCGTACAAGTGCTTTTGTGTATTAAATGATACACCTCATACCAAATTTCTATTTGGGAGTTTTGTTCTCATAACCAATTGTTTAAATTGGAGGCATACAATTTCTGCTAAACCAACTTGGATTTAAACCAGCAAATCAAGATAAATTATCATAATTTATATTCTGGAGCTGTGCTCTAATAATTTGAGCAAACAACCTTGCAAATATCAAACTGCAAGTTGATAACAAACGCACATGTGACCATACAATAGATGCATCTTTTAAAATCATATAATAATAAACGGTCAACATGGCAGGTGAATGGGCCCATATATATATCACCTTTTATACGTTCCAAAATTCAGGGAATACAATCCCAACCCCAGCTGGTATAGTAATCGATTGTCATGAGAGCAAGTCATACATGAGAATTCTCGAAGAATATCTTAATTCTTCAATGTATGCCAATGTGAATTCTCAATCATTTTTCGCATCATAATTAAATCGGGATGGTTGACTGGTCTGCCAACTGATATTTATTTCAGTAAGCATCTAATTTGCTATGGCATGTGATTCTATCACCGTTGTGTAGCACAAATAGAAGAAAAACTGGGCAACCATTTATATTTTTTCGGTGTGATTATAGTAATTTGAAGATATTTAATTTTTCTTTCATTTATAGTCTCAAAAGCCAAAATTCAAAAAGTTTTTTTTGAGACTTAATACAATATCAATGTCATGCACAATTTTATTCCAGGTAGTAACAAATTAATTCTTTCGGAGCTTTTAATTGATTTTTGTACTACATGATCTTTTGTCACATCATTCATATATGGTGAATGTCTCTTTGCGGAAAAAATTATATCATAATATTTGTCATGGTCAAAATCATCATAAGCAAAATCATTTCTTGCTTTAACTTTGCCTTCAATAACCTTTTATAAGACTTGGCAAAAAATATTTTTGGCGTACCACACGTACGCGACCAATGACATATTCATGTAACCACATAATAATATTCATTATAATTTCTTTCACTCAAACCTCCCGTAGAGGTGAGTTGTAGTATTTATTCAACCATGCACAAACAAATTCTTATGCATAATTTGTATCACATATATATTTTCACATTCACTATCAAGAATGAGTTTGCATTTACAATGCTTATCACAAGTCGCATTCATTCAAAAAAGACTATAATCATCTGAACGTGGTTCATATTTACAAACCATATTGCTGCACATTTCCTTCACCTTTGAAAGATTATTTTGAGAACCCTTATTGTTCTCCTTTTTATAATATCCATAATGATGACTATTATTATTTTGGTCTTTGGCACGCCCACGTACATTGATCAACCACTTGTCTTAACTTATTATGCACCGTTTTCACATTCACTTCAATAATGGAGCAAATCAAGTGGGACAAGATTCATGTTTTTTCATGAAAAAAAATATTTTTTTTCTTTAGTCATCTTTATATCATCAATATGGTGCATTGAGACTCAAATCAAATGTTTTACCCATAAAAGCATATTAAGTCATAACTAGTTGGGACTTGAACCCAACTCTTACAATAATGGAGCATCAGGACTCAAAATCTGATGTCTTACCCTCATGGTGCGTTGGGACTTGAAACCACCGTATTATCCTTATATAACGTTTATCACAAATTGTCTGATTCACTTCAGAGAATGGAATATAATTTTACATAGCCATAAATTCAAACTTTAGCATGTTCAACTTAGTAAACACTATAATAAAAGTGATAAAAAAATATTATCAATGATAATTTTGGTCCAGTATTACTCATGTACTAATATACTATATGTAAATTTATCAAGGCATATTACTTAAATATAGTATTATATATCATGCACTACCATTTCAGTTACCATAAATTAATCCAAAGTGTAATGAGATATATTCTACTCCAGAAAATAAGCAAGCATATTCAATGTTACTAGCATATTCTGTATTTACACAAAAGATGTCCCAATAAACCAGCTAGATATAAACCTTTTCAAATAAATAATTTTTAAATTATTGGTTCATACATATGAAAAATAGTAAAGAGTATTGTAATCAACACATAGTGTTTCGTGCAAAGAAAAAGTCATGGGAACAAAATGACACATGCATATGACTAGTAACTTTGAACAAAATTAAAAAAAATTAAAAATATCCAGCAAGTCATCTCACTATTTTTGCAAAAGAGAAACCGCTCATATCTGCATTGGAAAAAAATTGACTTACAAAGGAAGGAGATAATACCTGATAGAAATAGATATCTCAATTGGTTAGAGACTCGTGTTGATAACGTGTTAAGAAACTTAGCTCAAAGTAATAATATAAAACAAAAAAATAGACAAGAATGTAGGGAGCAAGAAAAGAGAGATTCTTATTTCTTCCATGTATTCAAGTATGTATAATGTGATGCCCAAACCCTATTTATAGGATGGCGTTAAGGTAATACAAAAGGAATTCATGAACATGGTATTAACTATTGAGATCATGGGGGAAGATCATGAAGGTATTGGAATTACAATCATAATGGTAAGATGTATGGGGAGGTTAATAGAAAAGAGTAATGGATATTACTTCCTTAAAAGTTATAGACATCCGCTAATATAATTATAATATTTCACAACAATAATTAAGATTTAGGAAAATTATATTTTTGAAGAAAGGTCGAGGCTGGACAGATTTTTAAGTAGTCGGCTGATAATGCCTTCCTTCACTTAAGTAGTTTTATACAGTAAAATAATGGGGAAATTACCAGTTTAAGTAACTACAAAAATTAGTCAATTCATAATATTATTAATATTAATCAATTAACTATTTATTGTCAAAAGAAATCAAAATTTTACTTTCTTTTTGTGTTATGCTGGAATAGATTAGATACATCTGGAGAAGTTTAAATCTCAATTTTTGGATGATTTGATAGTGTTTTGAGATGGTTTGAATTGAAATTTCGAAATAGAAGGTGAACATGGGAAAAGATAATATGTTTATCATTTGTGTATCACACATACTTGTATCAAATGTGTATCACATGTATACCTGTGCGTGAGATACAAGCGTGATACATATTCGATACATGTGTCGCAGAAGAATTTTTGAACTCGAATTTAAATAGGAATTTTGATATTAAATCAGTACAAATCATCTCCAATCTTTCTCAAAGTTTGTATATTGACTCATCTATATATTTTCAATTAATTTAACCATTCTCATTGAAACGGATCTTTTTTTGCTTAGATTTTTAGAACCTTGATATATATATATATATATATATATATATGAAACTTCCTTCTTGTATCTAATGTCGGTGATCACACTAAAAATATGAAAGGAGATATTTGCGAGTGATTTTTGCAGAGAAAGAATCCTTATTTATTTGGATTTTCAATTTTTGTATGTGTTTGACTAATTTTAATAAATCTATAATTAGTGGCTTGAGGTTGATAAGGTAGGAATTATTTGGGATATTCCCGTAAGATTTCCTTAAATAAATTCGTCAACATAGAGATTTATATTATCACTAAAAAAATATCCTCTTGTGCGAATTATCGCTTTATTTTTTTATTTTTTTTTTAAGTGCAAGGTGAAGGAGCTGTCAAATAATTACGCTCTAATTAATGCATATTAGTCAACAAGAAAAAGATGAAAATGACCTAGTTTATGCAGCAAAATTTGAAATTAAAAACTCCTAGGTATTTGCGAGGGCGGAGTTAAAATACGAGTTACAAACGGGTTGAACTTAATAATTTTGATTCTAATTTTATATTTATCTTAAAAATTATTGAATTATATAAAATCATTAAGCTAGAACTCAATAACTCTGAAGGATTAGAATTCGAATCCAAAGTTAAGCTACAAAAAAAAAAAATAGACCAAGGAATTCCTATAAATATAGCTCCTCTTTGGAAATAGGCTATTCTTTTAATAAAATAAAATATATTAGTTTTTTTCATGTAATTTAATCATCTTTTAAAAGAATTTGAAAGAAATTTTTTAATTTCCAAGTGTTTTGGGCAAATATTTTGGTGAAAACTATACTATTCTGTTAACTAAAATGTATATATTCAAACAGTATTTAACTTCTAAAAATTATAATCAAAACAATTTTAAAAAGTTCAAATATCAACCAAATTTATATAGAAACATTAATATAAAATACAAATAACTCAACGCATCAGTCATATTATATAATGTTAACTGTGTTGCGGTAAAGTTATTTTCCCGAAATCCCAAGTGCAATTATGTAAAGTAAGATTTTCTTTTTCTTAATAATAAATTGTTAAAGAAAAAGTGGTTGGGGAATAGGGAGAAGTGTTAGGAGGTTAGGGCACCATTTGTAGGGTTTCTGCTTGTGACGTCAATTAATTACGCCATTTATAGCAGTCGTCAGTACCCTTTACAGTGTTTTATAATTGTTCTTTTTGCACTTTTTTCTTCTTTTCTCTTTTTCCATTTCTACTATGGAAAAGAGCCAAATATAACATTCTACTTTGATATATTTTTTACATTTACCTTCTGTTATATTATCGAGTCAAATCTATTTTCACTGTCACTAAAGTTTTTAAATTTATCCTCTAACCTAGCGCGAAGCCCCAAATCTCTTCTATTTACTCCAATTCTTCCTCACGAATCAGTCATCTCCATCGTGTGACCCGCTAAAAAAGAAAAAAAATTCATATTATAGAAATGAGAGTGCGGAGTTACACCATAATTATTCCTCTTTTCTTTGGTTATACCCAAACGATTAATGAAAGGCAAAATTCACAATTTATGGGTATGTCTACAACAGAATGAGGATGAGTGAAATTCCTTAGATAATTTGGAAGAGATTTATTTGATTTTTCAGGTGGTCGAAATGCATTTCCTTATGAAGTTGTTACTAGTATTTACTATTTTTTATGTACTACAAGCATAACAAGGCCGTAGGTATTCAGGTAAATGCGTTCCCTTTCGGATTTGAATTTAACATGTCATTTGATACAAATTTTGCTTGCGTAAACATTTTTGCATGAAATTCATGACGTATGATTCTTAATTATTGTTTGAAAAATCATAAGTTTAAATTTATGTCCAGCTTGAGAATATCCTTTCAAAGAAATATTTATTAGTGCTCTCATGCCCGGAGGTGACGAGTTTGTTAAATCTTCCTGTTCTAAATAATCAGGTGGAACAAGAAATCAACTTTGTTGAGGATATTTTCTTCTCTAATAGAGCACACATAGGAATAAGTAATTTGTGAGAAAAAATTATAGTAATACAAGTAATTTGAAATTTTGGCGCTTTCTGTTAGATAAGAGGGTGAATTTAAAAACTTTGACAACAACAAGAGTAGATTTGACCCGATAGAATAACAGATGATAAATATAAATAATATATCAAAGTAGATGGGTATATTTGATCATTTTCCCATTCTATTATTATTTCACTTTTTCTACTTAAAAAAATAATACTACTATTACTACTACTTTTGTTTGTAGTTTGATCAATTATATATTTCATTAATTGAAAGTTAAATACTCACTCGCGAAGTACAAATAGAATCTAATTAACTTTCAAATATCTCCAAAACAACAATTAACATTTTGGTGTGATGAACAGATTTGTTGCTACTTATCTCGAAAAATAAGCTTTGAAAAACTAAAAAAGTTCTGGTAGGAAGTGCTTATTCCTTTAATATACGTTAAATTTTAATTACGCCAATTCTAGTACAAGACACCAAATGATAAATCAAAATGATAACTCCAAAACACAAATTTTATTTCCAAAAAAACTAAACAGGATAAAAACTAGAAATACAGCGCAGGTAGGGGCGCTATAGTAATATTGTTGCTGTCTTTATATATATATATATATATATATATATATATATATATATATATATATATATATATATATATATATATATATATATATATATATATATATGTATATTTTTAACGTATATTGTTGTTGTCAAATCCATTAATTTGAAGTTCTCTTTTCCTTTTGCACAAGTACATTCTAGCAGAGGAAAAAAGAAAAAGAAAAAGTTAATCATAAAGCATATGAGAACTTTTAACAAATTTAGGAGCAAAAAAAAATTAAGCGTTTAAGAGTTTAGTTTCTATAGAAAATTTAAAAAATAAAAATAATTATAAGTTTTATCGCTCATTAAAAGTAATATAGTTCTCTTAAAAAAAGAGTTATTAGTTATATATTACAAAAAAAAATAATAACGAATTTTTTTTATTTTAACATATCTAAGTTAAACTCATTTTTAATCACGAGTTGTTTATGCTATATTTACTAATGAACAGATTGTTAAGCAATAATTAATTATATCTATAAATTATCTAAATCCAGCATTGTTAATATATGTATTTTTATATAAGGGTATATGAAGACATCCAAATTTTAAGGAATCAAACCAAATCTTAAGTTAAAGATACTACAGAACTCTTGACATCCTAGAAATCTATTAGGGTTTCTTGTAGGTTACTCTACCCTAAACCATAACTCCACATATATAAAGGGATACATATTCCCTTGAAAAAGCATCTCAAAAAAATGGAGATCATCTCGAAAATCCTATAAACTCACGGGATATTCACAAAGAGATCAAGAAGTGGCCGGATAATTCTTGATAATCAAATAATTCAAGAAGATCCACAACATACTTCATGGATATCAAATAAATCCATGAAAACCCGCATCATACTACGTTCGAGAAATACGTTGTTCCAGCCCTCGAATCACAGAGATAATCAGGAGAGAAGAATCAAGGGAACAAACAGAATTATACCCATATTATTTTATTAATAAAATTATGTTTCTTCATATTTATATTGTGGTTACAATTTCTTTTTGTATTACATATAATTTGTTGCAAACAGTATAACCTTATGGTCAATAAAGTGAGAATTATCAAAAAAATGCAGGTTTTAATTTCAATGAGACAAAAAATACTATAATATTTTTTCCTATCTCTATTAAAAAAATACGGGCGCCGTTAAGCATTAAGCAGATTTAATGTTTTGTTTCAGTAAGATGACCGAGTCGTGGTAATTTTGATAGATTCTACAAATCATGAGGCATAAATCATGTTTCACGATTTAAAAAAAGAATATATGTAGATACATTAAAAAAATTATAACCAAATATAGTTTCATCTTCATCTTCGAATTAAATTTCAGTGAAATTCTAAATTCCAAAAAAAATGAAATTTATGTCCAAACGGCTACTAATAGCCTGTTTGGCAAGCTTCTAAAATCAAATTATTTTGAGAGATATTTTTCTCAAAAGTACTTTTCAAAAAAGTTCTTTTGCTGATAAGTGCAGGTTGTGTTTGACTATTTAATTTTAAAAGTATTTTTGAGCAGTAATTATTATTTGGCCAAACTTTTTAAAATTACTTCTAAGTGTATTTTTTTCAAAAGTACTTCTCAGAAAAGTATCTTTGAACAGAAGCTAATTTTTTCTGTTTCTCGTAACATTTTCTTCTTCTACCAAACACCTCAACATTTGAAAAAAAAAAAAATTTAGCCCAAAAAATATTTGACCCAAAAATAAACTTGGCCAAACAAGCTATTAAATTATGCTTGATTTAATGCGGCTGTCAGGTCTCCTCATTCGAACAACCAAACAAAGTGTCACGTCCAATTTAGTTTGTGGTGCATTAGTACTAAACCAATTAACTGGAAAAATATCCAATTAACTTTTAGAAAAAGCTAATTGTAAAAATAAAATAAATTTAAATGCCCTTTTTTAATAGAAAAAGCTCAAACAAAAAGTCGTCAAACCAACCGAACCAAACCGAATATCAACCGAACCAACTAAGGAAAACCGATAAAACCGAAGTAATATTGGTTCGATTATTGGTGCACCAAATGAAAAAAATGAAAAAAATCTCGATATTAAAAAATCGAACCAAACCAACTGACGTCTACCCCTAGAATTAACCGAGATTAATTCTCCAAATTTCAGTACATGTTAGCAGGGAAAAGGGGAAAAAGAAAATAAATAGTTAATCATTAAGCACATGGGGACTTTTAAAGAATATCGAAGCACAATAGAAATTTTACATAATTAGATGATTTAAAAAATAATAATTGTAAATTTATTGTTTTTAAAAATAAATAAAAAATTAGTTCACTTATAAAATTAGTTAAGTTATATTATATTACAAAATGTTATATATTATGAAATAAATAATAATGTATTTTTTTATTGTCTAACATATTTAATCACTTCCAATGCAACTTTCATGTGGAGCTCAGCATATTCACGAGGAAATGGATCTAATACAATACCAATTTAGAATTTTAGATTAGTTAAGTGCAGTATCAAATGTTATGTTTTGATGATTATTAAATTAATTGATCAATGAAAGAATCAGGTTTCATGAATAGGTTACTATGCTACTTGACTGGCGTACATATTATGTTATCGCCAATGAAGAACCATGTCTCTTGAAGCAAATATCTGAAAAACTTTTGTGCAGGGTGGGGGCGAGTGGGGGGTGGGGGTGCAGAAAAATGAAAAACCAAAACTTTGAAATTGCGAAAAAAAAAATTTCAGGGGTGGGGAGGGTGGTGGGGTTGGGTGGATGGGTAATAGGGTGGATAGTAACGGAAAAATTTAAATTTAAAAAAAAAATACTTTTTGGAGAGAGGGGGTGGGGTGGGGTGGGGTGGTGATGGTGGGGGAGGTTGAGAAGAAGTTTTGGAAAATGTTTTTTCTTCTCTTGACAAGGAAAATATTTCACTCCAATTTGAGGAAAATGAGTTCATAAGGAAAATATTTTTCAGAACATTAAGCCAACCAAACATAAGAAAATTGAATACCAAACACACCCTTAGTCTCTCTAACTAGAGGAACCCCTAATTTGAGGCTTTATAAATGTAAATGTTAGACTCATTGATTATTCATTAATTACTCATTGGTTATCCATTTTCTAAATGGATAATATGATTTTTATCCATATTTGAGCAATTTTTAAAAAGTTAATTATCCAACTCATTTTTTAGTGAATAATATGAGTGGTTAACTGTTTTCTTTTAATCATTTTGCCACCAAACAAAGAACTTTCCATATAAAATTGTTGTGTCTTTAAATTTTACACTTTACTAGATGTTTGTTTCTGAATCAGCTACATCAAAGAACCAATTCTTTGACTTGCGAAAATTAGGTACGACACAATTCACCCTTTGTGTATAGGTGAATTCTAAAATAACATCAAGTATCACTGGTGTTAAACAATGAGGAGAAAAAATTGTCGCAACTAAGTTTGACACGAGTGATAGGTGGAACTCGGCTTGTTAACAATGGGTTTGCAATGCAGAAACTAGTATAAATTGTTTATGTGGTGATAAATACATAATATAAAAATTATTATGTGAATTGTGATGATTAATAATATAGAATTATTACGGGTGATTTATAGTGAAAATATTATTGTTATACAAGGGCAACTAATTACTTTAAAATCATTATATTTCTTAAGTATTTAAATCCAACATTGTTGAGATACATAGTTCGATATAAGGGTGAGACCTAAATGAGAAAAAACAAATAAAAAAGTTGTAGGTTGTATCTCTATGTGAATATCATTGATCTAGATTCAGATTTTTACATAATTAAGTTTGCAAAGGAGGAGAACATGAATCATGCTTTCCACGATAGGCCATGGCTCGTGCTCAACCACTTCCTCACAGTAAGACATTGGGAGCCCAAATTTATAGCTTATTCAACGCAACTTTCTTATTCAGCTATTTGGTTACGACTTCCTGAATTCCCCACGAAATTCTATGATATGGATATTCTACAAAAAGTGGGACAAAATATAGGCAAGTTGCTTAAGGTGGACACTTGCACCTCTTCAACTACACGAGGTCGATATGCTCGGATTTGCATCGAAGTCCCTATTGAGAAACCACTAAAAACTCATGTTTATATTGGGAATCATCGACAAACAATATGGTACGAAGGCCTTAATCTATTATGTACACGATGTGGTTGTCTAGGACATAGAATCGTCAATTGTTCTTCATCCATTCCAACCTCAACACCCCAACCAATACCCACTACACCACTCAACAACAACAACAATTCTCCTAACACCGGAACTCCAACTTCTTCTACCTCCTCCATATTGGTTGAGATACCTATGGATGAATAGAAAACAGTTAGTTTTCCCCGTCGCCACTCGCCGACTTCTACTCGACAAGAGGCAGTCACAACCAGGAGTGGCAATCAACTACTACTCGACCAAGAGGCAGTCACCACCAGGAGTGGCGATCAAGCCATGCAACCACTCCTGCTACTGAACGTGCAACTCGACCAGGTAAGGGGGTGGCCAATTTGGGCCTACAGGTAAGTCTTCTAACCAATCCATTGATGCCACTAATGAATTGTTAATTATGACTAATTCTCCCTTAATGGTTGACCCCCCCCCCCCTTAATTTGACCATATCAAATACTAATGTTGTGGGCCACGAAGCTCTTCCAATTCCTAAATCCCAGTCAGTAAACTCTATTCCTTTGATTTATCCGCATCCAATTACCTCCCCTCTTTGCATGCAAACATGCCACTCGTCAGCCTCAAAGCCAAATATCAACGTGCCACTTCAAACACCAAGCGTAAATTCTGGGCTAACTAAGCCTAATCAGTGTTCTAGCCCACAACACATTACTTTTCGAGTAAACAAACTCATCCCACAACTTTACACCCAAATTCAAATTACATAATACGCAATCATGATGTCCCTTTTCCTTCTATCTCGTCCAACAGTCCACCCATAGATACACCGCTCCAATCCAACAATCCTAATCCAATGACACCGTCCTCAATCTTTAATCAAAGTCCACGCACAAACCCTACTTCATCCTTTCGACCCATCTCTACAAATGTCGACCCACCACAACTGTCCTCACACAATGATCCATATACATCATACCCCACACCCTCCAATCCATCAACTGGTCCCAATTCATCCCCACATGCAAACCAATATGCAACCTCAGCACCACCTCCCTCATCCACCTTTCCATCGGATATACATTTCCCAGACTCCATACCCCACTCCTCAGCCACCCCAGTCGTGATTAGAAATGGGACTCCTGGGCCATGCACTCACATTCTCGTTGATGATCAACGACCAAGAATACTTGGTGATCATCCAAAATCCCTTGGACATAGCACAAATTGTGTCGGAGGTGATAAGACTGGGCTGGGAAGCCTACACACAATTTCAGACCACTATGAGCTGGTCGTTCCCCCCGCCTCTCTCACCTCAAATGAAACCTCTACCAGGGGAGATTCCTTTCTACCCTCTTTTATCTCCAAGTCAGTATCCAACCCCTTGGATTCACCAACATATGACATTTCACAACCCCATGCAACTCCCACCACCCCTCCAGTGCAACTCCTTCCACTCTCTCTAGTCAGCCCCCTCGACCTTCAACTAGCTCCACCAAAACAGGAGATCTCCCTAGCAATGACTCAACAAGAAATTTCAGCCTTGGCAGAAGAACTCAGAGAGTCACGCACAAACCTGGTATATCTAACAGGAGTCCAAGTCTTGGTCCTAAAGGAGCAGTATCAAAGAAAGATCTATCTCAACTGTCGTCCAAACCTCAAAAAGTGCCTCATCAAGCTCCATCCGACCATCAATCCGGATGTGGGCAAGTTCACTCTGGTTCTCATTCCGACTCTGATTCCATGAACTCAGACAGTTCCTAGTTCTCACTCCAATCCATCATCCAGCTCACTCATGAATTTCTCATTTGGAACTGCCGTGGTGCTCTCTCGCCGGACTTCAGGCATAATTTTCGCTCCTTACTAGACTACCACCATCCTTCTTTGGTAGTCATCCTTGAAACTCATCTTCATGACCACACCCATCTTAGGGACGACTTTCATTTCACTAGTCTAGCCTCAGTTAGGATAGAACACAACGTTGGGGGTATAGCTATACTTTGGGATGAACACCTCCTAAAAATAGAAGAAGTTTCCCTAACAAACCAAGAAGTCCACTGCATGGTTGATGTACGCTCTTTAACTCGCACTTTCTTATTTTCGGCTATTTACACAAGTCCTATATTGCATGAACGACTTATTTTGTGGCAAAATTTACGATGCCTATCGAAAAGCTATGATGACCCATGGTTGATGGGTGGTGACTTCAATGAAGTCACTCGAGCCACTGAAAAGTTTGGAGGTCGAGCTATTAATAATAATCGCACAGACTACTTCCTAAACTACTTAAATTCATGTAAATTAGTTGATTTAGGTTACACTGAGAGTAGGTTTACGTGTTCAAATAATAGACGTTCCTCCCACACTATTATGGAACGATTAGATCGTATAGTTGCTAAATATCATTGGATTAATTTATTCCAAGAAGCTCTAGTAAGGCATTGTAACAACCCGACCGGTCGTTTTGAGAAATCAAGCTCCGTTCAGCGGCATAAGGTCTGGAACAACTTCGAAATATGAGTATCGACTTGCGTGCATGGTGGAATTAAGCTTTTTGATGGTTTAGAGTCTAATTGGAAGAAGGAACCTTGTTTTGGAAGTTTGAACGGTGAAAAGTTGACCGGAATTGGACTTTTGGGTAAACGACCTCGGAATGGGTCGTGGACAATCTCAACATCTTCGTACGGTGATTTTGGACTTAGGCGCGTGTTCGGAATCAATTTTGGAAGTCCGTAGCTTATTTAGGCTTGAAATGCCGAAATTTGAATTTTTGAAGTTTCCAGTTCGATAGTGAGTTTTTTGATCTGAGGGTCGGAATAGATTTTCGGAAGTTTCAGTAGTTCTGTCATGTCATTTGGGATGTGTGTGCAAAATTTGAGGTCATTCGGATGAGTTTAGACGTGTTTTGGCGTCGGCTGTGAATTCTAGAATTTTCCTAAGTTCCTAGGCTTGAACCTATGCATAATCGATGATTTTGATGTTATGAGATGTATTTTTAAGGATCGACCTAGTTCAAATAAGGTCTTAGGGTCGGTTGGTGGTTTTGGTTGAGGTCCCGGGCCTCGGGGTTATTTCGGATGCTTAACGGGGAAAATTGGGACTTATCAAATGGCTGAACCACACCTCTTCTTGTGTTTTCGCACCTGCGAAGGTTTTCCCGCAGGTGCGAACTCGCAGGGGCGATAGGGTTGATTGCAGGTGCGATGCTGAGGGGGCTTGACCAGTGGTCGCAGGTGCGGCCCCGGAGGACTTAAGTGAATTCCGCACCTACGTCCGCAGGTGCGGTGATCGGGACCGCAAGCAAAACTTTTGAGAAATACTTGGGTTTTCCAATCCCTTCGTGCCACTCTACCAATAGAGATTACCAGTTTTTAATTGATAACTTCAAGGCCCGCGTTGCAGGTTGGAAAACCGAATTCCTATCAAAAGCTGGAAGAATCACTCTTATTAAATCTACTATCAATGCTCTACCAACACACGTCATGCAACTAGCACAACTACCTTCCTCCATCCTCCACAAACTAGACCAATACCAAAGAAATTTTTTGTGGGAGTCCACCCCTACCATTAAAAAACTTCACCTAGTTAGGTGGGACACAATCACAACTCCAAAAAATGATAGTGGGTTGGGTATTCATAGTCTGAAGGATAAAAATAAGTCATTACTAGCTAGTAGTGCTTGGAGATTATTTCATTCTCCAAAAATCTTATTGGGCTTCAATCCTAATCTCCAAATATGCAAATTCACTAAGGCGGCAGTCTATCCACTCAACTACTTGGAGTAATATCATCCAAGGATGGCACTATTTCCAAAGGGGCTTTATATTGAAACTTGCCAATGGCAGCAAAATAAATTTCTGACATGATGCATGGTTTAAACCCAATACTTCTCTTAGACAATTAATTCATGGTCCATTAACAGCCCATGAATTGACAACCACAGTTTCCTCTTTCCATTCAAACAACACTTGGGATATCTCCCCACTCTCATTTGTAATTCCACGATCAATCACCAATAAATTACTCAGTGTGTACTTTACTCAAAATAATCAAGCCTATGACCGTATTATATGGGGACTGACTAAGATCGGACACTTTACAGTAAAGTCCTTATATGATTCACTACACACTACCCACCGGCCCTATACCCATAGACCCTCCTCTTTCCAATGGATATGGAGACTAAAGCTACCTCCAAAAATACTCCATTTCATTTGGCTACTAACCCACGACCATTTCCCAACAAATTCTTATCTCCATCACCTCAATATAGTATCCTCCAAGATCTTCCCTATATGTACAAATGGTGAAGAAACTACTACCCACATATTTTTTCAATGCCATGTGGCTTCTCTCCTTTGGACCCAGCTCCACATACCCATCCCTCCAATCCCTACGGAACATATTCAATATAATGATGGCTGCAACATCTCGTAACAACGAGGCAACCACTATCGCCACAACTACTACCATTATCTACTCTCATTCCCTTTAGTCTTTGACACCTATGGAAAATATGTAATAACAATATTTTCGAGCACCCAAAAAACTATGTCAACTTACACTCCCTCATATGTGCAACACAAGAATTTCTTTACCTTGGAAACCACAATTCACGGACACATGAGATAAAAATACCTATGTATATTAAATGGCAGCCTCCAATGTCAAATCTCTTCAAGCTCAACACTGATGGTATGACTGGTTCGTCACTACATCACTCGGGTTATGGGGGAGTCTTTAGAGACTCCCAAGGTAATTGGAAATTAGGTTTTTATGGTACTGCATTTCCGACCAACACAATTTAAATTGAAATGTTTGTCCTGTTGAATGGCTTACAGTTAGATTTAACACACACCTTATACCCTATAGAAGTGGAAGTTGACTCAGTAGGGATAATTGCTTTACTAACCACTAATAACCTTGTTCATTTAAGCTTGATCAATGATTGCAGATCCGCTCTTCAGCAACTGGGTAATCCACATGGTAAGCACGTATATAGGGAGCAGAACAAGGTTGCGGATAAGCTATCAAAGCACTTTTTGGAAACATCTTCAGCAATCAACACCACTATATATTATGAAGCGCCCTCTTTTGTCGTGGACATACTGCATGCTGATAAGTTGGGCATGGGTTCCCTTTGATATGTTTCATCAACATAAGTGGGAAACGCTACTATGGGAAACCCTAATATCCCACTCCATGATATAGTTTCTTTTTTGTCTTTACAACCTAACCTAGACCCACCCATGCATGCCCTCAATGTAATAGATAATAGTTCAGTTGAACATCCTTAATACTGCTTCCTATTGTATTTTGTTAGGTAAGTAATATGTTATATGTTGTATGTTTCTGTACTGTTTAATGAAATATTCTCGTTCACTACCAAAAAAAAAGTATCTCTATGTGGGCATTTGACATAAGAATTGTAAAATTTCAAAAAAAGTGAAAAATTTTTTGAGTGAAAATGGTCTTTGAAAATTAGAGTTGTGCTTGGATATAAATATAATTTTGGATCGTTTTTTAATTTTCGTGAGTGATATGAGTGAAAATTTGAAAAATAATTTTTTTTGAGTTTTACTAATTTTTTGGAATTTTTTTAAAATTCATATTTAAGTGAAAACTAAAAATTTTATGGCCAAATAATTATATCAAAAAAATATATTTAAACAAATAAAAAATAAATAAAAAACTTTTCGTGGCCAAATAGGCTCTAAGTCTTTGATATATGTTAATTAGTTCGAACATTACAATAACGAATAAATTTTGAAATACATGTATTCTCACACTAAGTTATGCTAGATTTAGAGTGTATTTGGTACGAAGAAAAATATATTTCAGTTTTTTCATGTTTGGTTGATTTAAATATTTTGAAAAATATTTTCCTTATCAACTCATTTTTCTCCAATTGGAGGAAAATATTTTTCCTGTCAAGAGAAGGGAAAACATTTTACAAAATTCTTTTTCAACCTCCCATCCCCCCCAACCCACCCCCACACCCCTATCTGCCAACCCCACCCCAACCCCCTGCCTCACCCCTCCTAAATAAAAATATTATTAGTAATATTTTCTTTTCATGTTATAGATTAAAAAAATTCATTTCAACAAATGAGTATTTTCTTTTTATGATATAGAAAGTATTTTTTCATTTAAAAAAAAAAAACTTTCTTTTCATGATGTAGAAAAAACGCTTTCTTCCATTTCAACAAAAGAAGTACTTTTGTTTCATGATATAGAAATAGTATTTTCTTTTATTTTAATAAAATGATTACTGTTATAAATAGTATTTTATTTATGGTGAATGTCTATATATTGGATAGATTTTAGAGTTTGTTATTTGGTGGCTAAGTCACTTTTTCCATATAAATAGATGATTCTATTCAATTGTAATTCATCCCAAACCAATAAGAACTATCTCTCTCCACTTTTCTGTGCAATGTTCTTCTTCTTCTTTTATTGTTTTATAACAATTACTTTATTTTTATTTTGTAGAAATAGTACTTTCTTTTTCAACCAAAAAAAGAGTATATTTTTTTTAGTTATTGAGCATCAATTTCAATGTTGTTTTGCGT
Organism: Nicotiana paniculata; assembly: GCA_005239505.1. Classification (NCBI taxonomy): domain Eukaryota; kingdom Viridiplantae; phylum Streptophyta; class Magnoliopsida; order Solanales; family Solanaceae; genus Nicotiana; species Nicotiana paniculata. Next base: position 17,317 of record MDKI01104059.1, on the reverse strand, counting down.
AAAAAAGTAAAACAACACATTAGTTCCTTTGAATTTGTAAATTTTAGAAGAATAATTAAATTGTTGAGCAAAATAGAGATTTAAAAATGTTGAGTATTTTTTTTGGGGGGGGGGGGGGGGGGGGGGGGGGGGGGAGGGCAAGGAAATATGGAAACTTGTGGGAATATGGTAGGAGAGTAGCATAAAAAATAATTTCTACTATCTAATCAAACACTAAAAAATTATTTTTCAAAATTATTTTCACCCACCAACCAAACAAGAGAAAATAGGTGATAAAGCCATAAAAATATTTTCCTCCGTACAAAAACACACCCTTAATGAAGGTATTAATTCTCCTCGCTCAAACAACCAAACAAAGTGTCGTATTGAATTTAGCGAGATAAAATTCTCTAAACAAAGGAAGAAAGTGAGTGTTTTATGTTTGTGCAAAAAGCTTTTACAGAAATTCACAACGGCTTATTAGCCAATTAATATCCATTGATAGTAGAAAAAATATAATAATTTCTACAAATAAAAGAGATCAGAAGAGGACAACGTAGCAAATGATTGCGTCACCTGTTATAGTATTTATTTGCTTTTACACGTAGAAGTGAGTACAACACTTGTCTTACCAAAATCATAGAGATCTTTTGCTTCAGTGTAGTAGCCATATTATCAATTACCAATAAAAATAAAAGCTGCTAATTCTCATTCTCCTCAGTAAAAAAGCCTGCAAAATTCACTATTTTCCCTTTTCCAGTTCTAGATATGTTGTAGATGATGATATCACTGTTTATATCTCATTACCCTAACCGTTGGATGAAGAAAATCAGACGGTTGGGAGAATAAGTAGGAGGGACTAGAGGTGAAGAAATCGAGAGAAAATGTGTACGTAAGAGGAGATTTAATATTCTTTATGGGGGATAGTGAGAAGTAAAAGAAAAGAAAAGAATTGGAATGACTAGGAACAGAAAGAAAAGATGGGAAATTGTCAGTTTTCTCGATTACAGGTGTGGATTGTGTAGTAGTAATGGTTAATGGTGAAAATTGAAAAATACTCAACAGCTATTACTATCACAATCAAATAACCAGCAGTGTAACACAGTTGTTTGTCAAATAGGTCTATGCATTTAACTAAATTGATATTTTTAGGTTTTTTTTTAATCCTTAGGTGGAAAGTAAATTTTACCTCTTAACTTGTTAGATTAACAATTAAGTACTTCCTCCGTTTTAATTTAAATGACATATTTTATTTATCGAGAGTCGCATTGTATGAAATTTTACCAATAGTTTAAAATATTATTTTTATCATATTTAAGTAAAAAATATATAACGTAAAGTACTTTTATATAGTTTTTGAATATCTAAATTTGAATTTAAAAATAATGAACTTCAGTAATCTAATTTAGCTTTAAAGTTTACTCAAATTGGCTCTTGATATGCGAAATATATTATCTAAATTGAAACAGATGGAGTACTAAGAGCCCGTTTGGCAATGAAAATATTTTCATTTTGTTTGAAATCAGTATTTAGCCATAAAATTTTCAATTTGCAATTGAAAATAAATTTTGAAATTTATCGAAAATTTAAAAAACTCCTAAAAGTTATTTTTTAAAATTTTCACTCAAATCAATCACAAAAATTCAAAGGCGCCTTTATCTTCTTTTATTTTTTGGTGATTTAATTTGTAGTATAATGGACAGATTTTTGGGGGGGAAAAATTATAGTATTAATTTGAGAAAAAAAAATGATAGCATGATAACATAAACTTATAGAAGAACACCAAATTATAAGTCAAACACTCCAAAAGCTTAGGCTATATAGTAATACGTTAAGGTTTTAGATTTTGGTAGAGAATGACATAATTAAGAAACAAAAAGAGATGGCATCTGCACTTAAAATTAATATTTAATTACAAGATTAAAATTTTAAATAGGGACTTTCCAAAATTTAGATGCTATTGTATACCTTATTTCGTGAGAAATATATAATACAGCAACCGAAAGAATTTATAATAGATAAAACATGCTTGATGATAAAAGATCATAGATAAAGCGACGTGGATGATGCCAAAGATTGTCCATATCTTTGTGGATGTAAAATTAGGAAAGAGGATTACGATTAGTTCTTTGTCAGATTAGAACTAATTAGAAATTTTTTTATTTAAGAAAATAAACATTCTTTTTTAGATCACAAAAAGTAAAGTAATGTATATTTGTAGATGTTCCCAAAATAATAGTCAATATAATATAATATTTATTTTTTGTATATATATATACGTTTTTTGACGAGCAAATACAGTTTAATTTGACCCATCGACCAATTTTGTGTTTTGCGCAAAAAAGTACGGTTTCCTCGTATTTTTTAGGCCATCTCAAACCCTCCTCAATTTTTCCATAACGGGGTAACTTTTGCCATAATGGAACTTCAATCCTCCCTCATTTTTGTCCCAAAATGAGGATGAATAGTGTTCCTATTTATCTCTCCCATTCCTATTCATGCATATTTTTTTATTATTTTATTATTTAACTCCTTTAATTCTTTTCTTTATACACCTAATTATGTTTATATAATATATTTATAATATTAATTTTACATCTTAACTTTGGCGTATAATTTTGATAAATTAATTTTCATACATCTATTATTTTTATGTAAAATTGTAAGTTAATTTTATTATAAGTTATAATTGTACAAAAAATATATAATCATCTCAGAAAAAGAATGATGCAAATACAAAATATTAGATGTTGCTAAAATTGAAAGGTGCGAATATAAAATATTAGATGTTGCTCAAATTAAAAAGTGAAAATTGAAAATAGAAGTGCTACATGATATAATGACTACATGTATTATACTGCACAACATGATAATCGAGAATGAGCGTGATCTTAATGCACCAATTCAAGATGATTTGGAAGGTCCACCTCCAACAGTAGAAATGGCAGTAGATGAAAATCAACGATTTCAAGAATATTTAGCTCGACATAGAAGAATTAAGAACAAAGATGCTCATTTTGCACTTCGTAATGCATTAATAGATCGTTTATGGGAGAATACTAGAGGTTGAAGTTGAATATTTATGTAGTATTTCGAATGAATTTTATCGTTATATAATATGTATTTAGTTAATCTTGTATAGCAATGATTTCACTTTTATTTAAATTATTAGTTAATCTATAATAATCGCTTACAAATTATATTATTTAAAATTTTATGAAATTATTTCAATGGAAATTACAAATTAATGAAAATAAAAGATGGGATTTGTTTAATGGAAATTAAAAAATAAAAATAAAATAAAAGATAATAATATAATATAGAAGAGAGAGAAGAATATAAAAAAGAATATTTTTTTTGGGAGAAAAAATGGGGGAATGGTTGGAGTAAGTTGTCCCTAAAATGGGTCCCCAAAATGGGGGTAAAGGTTGGAGATGCCGTGACAACGAATCTTATAAGCCCCCTAAACTATCGTTTGGAAAAACAAAACTCTCAACGAGGTCCTTCACTTAGTACACAGTGGCGGAGCCATATGCACCTGAGGGGTGTCAACCTACACTCAGTCAGAAAATTACACTGTTTAGCTCGGTAATTTTTAAAAAAATATTTATATATACACTATTTAACGATACTCTTGACTTCTTGTGAGTTTATTTATTTATATTTTGACCATCCTTAATGAAAATTTGGCTCTGCCACTGTTAGTATAATAATCTTCTTCTTTTCCGATTTTCACTAATATTTGGTATTTATATTGGAGCTCAGACTAATCCGATTCCTACTTAAAGCTTATTAAAGGAAGAAAATGATGTTAGCTCATATGGTGTGCCTGCAACAAAAATTGGGGCGATCATATGAAAAGATTTTTTATTTTCCCAGTTAGCAGAAACCCTACATTTATAACCAAAGGATATTATTATGTACAATTATTAACTGATTCAAATAACGAAAACAAAACTCATAAGCTACGTGAAATAGATTATCATGATTCTTAAACTGTACTTCTTCAAACATGTATATTATATACTATATGGTTTTGGTTAAAGATCTCTTAAAATATTTGATTAAATCTAAAGAATGTTATTCTTTTTGGGGATTGGTTTCATAGCATATTTTCCATAAATGATAAAACTATGAAGACTTATATTATATTGGCTACCTTTGTCTCACTTTATTGAGAAAAGCTAACATGCACATATAGTACAACTTTATTTAAATGTGTAGGCCAAAGAAGTTGGTGGAATCTCTTTCTGAAGAAGCTCATTTAAAGGCAACATCATTTTCAATAGAAAGAAGGTTCCGCATTTTCGGAGTATTGTACCTTCTTATAAATCTTTGCCAGTAGGATCCATGGATCATAACTCACGTTTGGACAGCTTTAAGAAAATGCTCTTTTGGGAAAGAATTTGTGGTGAGTTTTTGAAAAATAATAATAATATAGTTTGGATATATTGAACTATGCAAATTGAGCATAGTTGAGCCGTCATTAAAACTTCGGCACAAACATATCCCTACCGTTCAATATCTGCTTCAAATATGCCCTTATTATATACCTGCATAGCATATTTGGTTTCACACGCATTCTAACAAATACCTTAAGTTTTTCTATACTTTGGAATATTTGTCCCAAATGTCACGCTCTTAGTCTTTAACTAATCACGCGTGCAGTACTTGACAACTTGCTCACGATCCTGTTATGTCAAGTCAGCCTAAAATTACTACACTCAAGATCGCTAAGGGAATGTCAGATAAGAAAGACAAGAGAAATTTTCCAAATAAAGCCTTTTATTCTAGAGAACTTGATTGTTTTACTTGATAAGTTACATATGAATACCCCCTATTTATACTAGTCACCTAGGGAAAGTGTGTAAATAATAATTGTTCCACAATTTCTTCCATATTTACAAATAAGTACACTCTCTTGAATTTTCTACATAGCTAGAATCTTCCAAGGACTTTCCTAGCAATTCCATAAGGTTCTAGGATCTTCCTAGAGAAACCTCTATATTTTTCTAGAACCTTCCTACAAGTGCTACCCTCTTTCCTATGTAATCTTTCCATATGAAAACAATATATGCCAAGTGGTACCTACGTGGCATATGATGTGGCAGGCCATGACACTCTCCCCCACCCAATTTTGTGTCGCCCTCGGCACAAAGTATCGACACGTACTCGCTCACCTCGCCTTGGTGTCGCCGGAGATCTTTGTCCATTAGCCATGATGCCTTATGGAGCGGTTCTACTTCCCATGTTACAAGGTACTCGTCACCTTTCTTCTTGCCCCGTTTGTACTTTGGACGGCTAGCAATGATGGCCTCGATTCTCCGCCCATCAGATGCCTCTCCTTGCTCTTGGTTTAAATCTCCCCATGACTCAACCAAGTCTAGCAGCTTCTCAATCATCGGGTCCATGCGCCCATTCCCTATTTGACTATCCTAGTATCCCCAGCCTTACTAGCAAACTTGACCCCTCTACTTGTTGCATCGTCTAAGTTCGATAGCGTGCCATCACTTTGTAACTTGCCATCCTCTTCAACTATGTCCGTCAAACTTTTCTTGATACAACCATACTCCATTTGCATGGCGCCAAGCTTTGGAATCCTCTACTTTCGGCTTAGATTCCAAGCGCATCCCCCCAATGCCGGCGGTCTCTCATGTGTCACCCTTGTGTGCCTAAGCAACATTCCCGATCATTGCTGTAAGCTTCCCCAACTCTCGGCTTTCACTTGCTCGATGTGATTCTTTATAGAAGTAGCACTCTCCCTTAGGCACGTACTCGTTACCGTTTTCCGGCCCCTTTCTGTTTCTCTTGGACCTCTGTCCGTTATGGGATAGCCCCTTGCTATTTTCCTTGTATACCTCGACTATGCCTTTCTCGTTGTCCTTGTCATGATCTCTCACCGCTCTCGACATTTCCTTCTTTGGACTGAGCGGGCTCCATCTTGATGTCAACGAGCGACTCGGCTATCGGTATGGCCTCATCCATGTTGGTTACTTGATGTCTTTTTAACTCTTGATTTTCCCAATTTTGCAACCCATCTATGAAGTAGAATAGGGATTCTTCATCGAACAACGGCGGGATTAGCAGCATTAAAGTAGTGAACTCGCGCACATATTCCCGAAGTGTGGTCGTCTTTCGGAGCTACCTTAGCTTCCGCCTAGCTTCATACATCACATTTAACAGGTAAAATTTCTTCTTCGACTCCTTATTGAACTGCTCTCACGTCTCAATCTTGCATAGCCCCTTCTCCATGTCAGCACACATTCACGCCATAACAACGCGATGATCTATGAGAGGTACAACACATTAGTGTTGATCTTGGTCTCATCTTCTCTCACTTTGTCGTGCTTGAAGTAATTCTCCAAGTGCCAAAAGAAATTCTGCACTTTTTATGCGTTACGAAGACCTTGGAATATTGGTGGCTTAGGAGCCTCAATTTTAGTCTCCCTCGTCAGAACAATATTGTTGGCGGCCTCGATCACGCCAACATCAACATGCTCCTCGAGTGACTCTATATTTTCCTTCATAGCATCGATAGTAATCTAACGCCTCCATGAGTTTGCACTCCAAGGCAATGATGGTTTGCCTTAGCTCTATCTCATTATGTGAGCGTCGCTCCATGTCATTTCACATACTTTTAATCTCCACAAGAGTGTGTCTCTCACGAACACTAAGGGTGCCTTCTACATTCCCCAAGTGTTGGCCAAAGATCTCAAACCGTCCATCCTCATGTTCACCTTCATCCCCCACTCTTTACCAAGCGAGACGTCCTCCAACAGGAGCTCCAATTCTTCCTCGCTCGCCTTAGTTGAAAATGGTTCTTGGGACGTAAGCCCCTCGTTTTGGACAATCTCAGGTGGGACCTCCTGGCTCTTGTTGGTGGAATTCCTCTTTTTGTTACAGCCTATCTTGCAAGCAACATACTGGATGATGTTGGCTTGGGTGTTGGCAACGTTAATTTCTCCGTCATTCGCCATTCCCTTAGTTGCAACCTATCTTTGATACCACATTGTCACGTCCTTAGTCTTTAACTAAGCATACATGAGGCACTTGACAACTTGCTCACGATTCTGTTATACCAAGTCAGCCTAAAATTACTACACTCAAGACCTCTAAGGGAATGTTAGATAAAAAAGACAAGAGAAATTTTCCAAATGAAGCTTTTTAGTATAGAGAACTTGATTGTTTCACTTGATGAGTTACATATGAATGCCCCTATTAATACTAGTCACCTAGGGGCAAATGTGTAAATAATAGTTGTTCCACAAGTCCTTCCATATTTACAAATAAGTACACTCTCTAAAATTTTCTAAATAGCTAGAATCTTCCAAGGACTTTCCTAACAATTCCATAAGATTCTAGGATCTTCCTAAAGAAACCTCTATATTTTTCTAACACCTTCCTACAAGTGCGACCCTCTTTCCTATGTAAGCTTTTCATATGGAAAAATATATGCCAAGTGGTACCTACGTGGCATATGATATGGTGGGCCATGACACTCTCCTCCACCTAATTTTGTGCCGCCCTCGGCACAAAGTATCGACACGTACTCGCTCACCTCACCTTGGTGTCGTCACAGATCTTTGTCCGTTTGCCATGATGCCTATGGATCAGTTCTCCTTCGCATGTTACAAGGTACTCATCACTTTTCTTCTTCCCCCGTTTGTACTTTGGACGGCTAACAATAATGGCCTCGATCCTCCGCCCATTAGATGCCTCTCCTTGCTCTTGGCTTGAATCTCCCCATGACTCAACCAAGTCTAGCATCTTCTCAAGCATCGGGTCCATGCTTCTACTTCCTATTTGGCTGCCCTCCGTGGTCACAGTCTTGCTAGAAAATTTGACCCCTCTGCTTGGTGCATCGTATAAGTCCGATAGCGTGCCATCACTAAGTAACTTGCCATCCTCTTCAACTATGTCCGTACAACTTTTCTTTCTACCACCATGCTCCATTTGCATGGCTCCGTGATAGGTTTTGGAATACCCTACTTTCATCTTAGATTCCAAGTGAATCCCCCCCAGTGCAGGCGGTCTCTCATGTGTCACCCTTGTATGCCTGAGCAACATTTCCGATCATTGCTGCAAGCTTCCCCAACTATTGGCATTCATTTTCCCGATTTTTGATCCTTTATAGAAGTATCACCCTCCCTTAGGAACGTACTCGTTACCGTTTTCAAGTCCCTTGCCGTTTCTCTTGGACCCCTGTAAGTTATGGGATGGCCCCTTGCCATTGCCCTTGTATACCTCAACTATGCCTTTTCCATTGTCCTTGTCATGGTCTTCCCCACCCCTCTCGGTGTTTCCTTCTTTGGACTTGGCAGGCTCCATCTTGAAGTCAACGAGAGACTTGGATATCGGTATGGCCTCATCCATGTTGGCTACTTGATGTCTTCTTAACTCCTGATTTGCCCAATTTTGCGACCCATCTATGAAGTAGAGGAGGGAATCTTCCTCGAACAATGACGGGTTTGTAGCATTAAAGTAGTGAACACGCGCACATACTCCCCAAGTGTGGCCGTCTTTCGGAGATCCCTTCGCTTTCGCCTAGATTCATACATCACATTTACCGGGTAGAATACTCATTCTTGAGCTGCTCCTACGTTCAATCTTGCATAGCCCCTTCTCTATGTCAGCAAACATTCGACACCACCACAAATGATCTATGAGAGGTGCAACACAGTAGTGTTGATCTTGGTGTTATCATCCCTCACTTTGTCGTGCTTGAAGTAATACTCTTAGTGCCAAAGGAAATTCTCCACTTCTTGTGCGTTACGAACACCTTGGAATACCGGTGGCTTTGGAACCTTGATCTTAGTCTCCCTCGTCACAATAATATTGCTGGCTGCCTCGACCACGCTAGCATCAACATGCTCCTCGAGTGACTCTATCTTTGCCTTCATAGCATCGATAGTACTCTAATTCCTCCATCAGTATGCACTCTAAGGTAGTGATGGTTTGCCTTAGCTCCATCTCAGTATGTGTACGTCCCTCCATGTCATTTCGGATACTCTAAATCTCCTCAAGAGTGTATCTCTCAAGAAGACTAAGGGTGCCTTCCACCTTCCGCAAGCGTTGACCAAAGATCTTGACGGCGTCCATCCTCACGTTCACCTTCATCACCCACTCTTTACCGATCGATATATCCTCCAGCAAGACCTCCACTTCTTCCTCGCTCTCCTTAATGGCAGATGGTTCTTGGGATGTATGCCCCTCGTTTGGCACAACCTCGGGCATCACCTCCTGGCTCTTGTTGGAGGAATTCCTCTTTTTGTTACGGCCGTTGTTGCCAGCAGAATCCTGAATGATGTTGTCTTGTTTGTTGTCAGTGTTAATTCTCCGTTGTTCGCCATTCCCTTAGTTGCAACCTAGTTTTGATACCACGTTATCACGTCCTTAGTCTTTAACTAAGCACACATGCGACACTTGACAACTTGCTCACGATCCTATTATGCCAAGTCAGCCTAAAATTGTTACACTCAAAACCACTAAGGGAATGTTAGATAAGAAACACAAGAGAAGTTTTCCAAATGAAGCTTTTTATTGTAGATAACTTGATTGTTTTGCTTGATGAGTTACATATGAATGTCCCATATTTTTACTAGCCACCTAGAGGCTAGTGTATAAATAATAATTGTTCCACAAGTCCTTCCACATCTACAAATAAATACACTCTCTAGAATTTTTTACATAGCTAAGATCTTCCACGGACATTCCTAGAAATTCCATAAGGTTTTAGGGTATTCTGAGGAAAACCTCTATATTTTTCTAGAACCTTTCTACAAGTGCCTATGGAAGCTTTCCATATGGGAAAAATATATTCCAAGTGACACCTACGTGGCATGATGCTGCGACGAGCCTGGACACTAACTAGGCTTTTCTTTGTTCCTAAGCGTGTGTACGTAATTTTTGCCATGTCTAAATTACTCCTAAAAATCCAAAAAAATAATTCTTTCTTGGTGTTTTTTGATATTTAGAATTTTTAGGAATTTCTCTTTATTTATTTGTTTGCATTTAGTTGCATTCATGCATATTTAGGAATATTTTAAAATCCTAAAAAAACATACATAAAAATCACCCCCAAAAAAACCCGCATTAGTTGCTTTTGTTTTGTTTTTACATTTTAGGGTATAATTAATTAGCTTATTGTTTAAGTAGTAGAGTATTAGGTAAAGTAGATAGCTAGTTCCATTTTACAATTTAGTCTTAATTAGGGTGATTAATATAGAAAATTAAAGTATGGAAAAGAAGAGGCTAGCTTAGTCTTTGTTGGAATTGGGCCGAAAGTACAATTTTTGAGTGGCTCAGTCGCCTCAATTCCGCCCAAAACCCTTTCCCTAGACCGGTCCAACATAACTTGCCCCGTTTAAATCAAAACGGTGTTGTTTTCCTCCAAATCAAGCTCAACCACCCATCAAACCTCATCCAATGGACCAGAACTAACCTCACATTCTCATATAACTGTCCGAACAAACCCCCCATACCCCCTAATCACTATCAGAGACCCTCTCATCCTCATTTATTTTAACTCGTCCAAAACCACAGCCATAATTCGCCTACGGCAGCGGACTACCTCCAAATCACCCCAAAATTTTACCATACATCCTCCTCTTCTTTCAAAATACCTATCTATCTTTCTTAAAAAAACCTCAAGCATCACGAATAGTAGATCTAAGAAGGATGGAAAAAAAATCCTAAATCAGTCTTTTCTCAGTTTTTCTCTCAAATCTTGGTATGTTGAGTTTGAAATCGATATCAGTCGATTACTCTTGTGGAGAGAAATCGAAATCGGTTGATGATAATTTTAACTCATTGCTTGGCCACTGGAGTTTGGACGAGAGCTTGACCTTTGGTGACCATGTATTAATGCTTTTTCCGGTCGATTTCGGCTTTGATTTGGTGACTCTCCCTTCCCTTTCATTTTTTTCTGTTTTCATACGTGCATCGATGTTGGTTTAAGTGGCATGTCTATGATTAGTTATGATTTTCAGTATTTAATTAATTAGTCATTATTTTCTTTTTAAATTTGAGTTTGATTCCAATTAAATGTATGTTAGTTAACTTGTTCTTTTCAATAATTTTTTTTACAATTATCTTTAAGTAGTAATAGATTTTGTTAGCAATCGTTGTTCTCACCTTGTTTCAATTTGGTTCATGTTTATTTTTTTTCAAATAACTATTTCGGTGTCATATCGAGTAAAAGACTTGTCCCACATGTAACTCAAGATAATCGGTAACATATTCATATTAAAAATCAGGTGTAAAACATGCAAGTTATGAAAACATAAATTGCGGTAAGATTACTACTCACATTGTTCGTGCCGAAATACCAAATGCTTCACCTCGATCAATTCGTACAATTTCCCCCAATCAAAAATATATAATTACATAATATCGATCTCATGTTAATTCCTATGTTTAGACTATTCATAGCTAATTTAGAATGCCCAACCCTCGAGGTTCCATATTTGACTCTTAATTCGCCGAATTATATTTGCCCACAGGATGAGTAATTACTAATCTATTAACTCTAACCTATTCATATAATTTATTAACCAAATTTCATAAAGTTCTGTTGATTCTTTAGGAAGAAAATTCTCAATTGTGTGAATGAACTAGTGAAATTTCTATTACTCTGTAGAATCTTCCAATCGTCATAATCGAAATTAAAATCTACCAGAATAAGAAGTTCAAGAAATACCCGTAAGACACAATTAGTTCTTAAGATTCCTCAACAGTTATAGCTATGGTTCCAACGCACTGCGCCAACTTCTTCCTCCTTCTTTTCTCTTTTCTTTCTTTCTTCCTTGCTGTTTTGTTATTTTTGCCGATTCCTTTTAGCTTCTGTTGTGGTTTTAAAGCAGTAAACCTTTTTATATTTCTTCCCTTTCCTCTTTTCCCTTTCATTCTTTTTTGATTTTGCCACAGAGTGGGCTTCGACCCTTTTTATTAAATCCTTATCATTTTATTTGTTTATTTGTTTTGTTTTTAATTGTTAGTTTCTTCTTCTTCTTATTATTATTATTATTATTGTTATTGTTATTATTATTATTATTATTATTATTATTATTATTATTATTATTATTATTATTATTATTATTATTATTATTATTATTATTATTATTATTATTATTATTATTATTATTATTATTATTATTATTATTTTTCTAATGACCAATACACCCTTATTAAAGAAAATATAGGGTATTATATTATCCCTACCTTATGAAATTCGGTCCCCGAATTTACAACAAGTGCATACCTGTAGACTGAAATAAAGGGGGATACTTCGCTTGCATATCTTTTTCTACTTACCAAGTAGCTTCTTCAACGGTATAATTTCTCCATAACACTTCCACGAACTAAATTTCTTTTGACCGTAGCTTCCTTACTTGCCTATCAATAATAGCCATCGGCTCCTCCTCGTAAGACAACTTCTCATAGAGTGATATATTTTGTGCTTCAAGCACCTGAGATGAGTCTGATATACATTTTCTTAGCATTGAGACATGAAACATTGGATGAATAAAGGACAACTCAGGAGGGAGTGCCAAACAATAAGCCACAACTCCCACTCGGTCTAATATCTCATACGGTCCTATAAACTTGGGGCTCAACTTGACACCTTTCATACGAGAGACTCGTAGGAACACTTTGTCTCCAATTGCAAACGCTAAGCCTCTTCTTCTCTTATCCGCATAAGACTTTTTTCTTCTTTGAGCTGTAAGCAATCTCTGTCTGATCAACTGGACTTTGTCCATAGCTTCTTGTACTAAGTCAGGTCCCAATAAGTTAGTCTCGCCATCTTCAAACCATCCGATAGGAGAATGACATCTTCTACCATACAATGCTTCGTACAATGCAATTTGAATACTGGACTGGAAGCTATTGTTGCAAGAAAATTCAACTAAAGGTAGATAAGCGTCTCAACTACCTCCAAACTCAAGAATGCAAGCTTTCAACATATCCTCCAAGATCTGTATAGTACGTTCAAACTGCCTGTCTGTCTGTGAATGAAATGCAGTACTAAGATCTACTTGTATACCCAATTCTTCTTGAAAAGATTTCCAAAAGTGTGAGGTAAATTGTGATCCTCTATCAGAGATGATGGATATTGGAACTCCATGAAGCCAGACAATTTCGTTCATAAATATCTGTGCATATCTTACTCCACTACATGTAGTCTTCACTGGCAAAATGTGTGCCGATTTTGTCAATCGATCTACAATCACCCATACCGATTCATAACCTCTAAGGGTTTGTGGTAGACCATAAACAAAATCCATAGTAATTATTTCCCATTTCCACTCTAGAATCTCAATTTGTTGTAATAGTCCTGCGGGTCGCTGATGCTCAACCTTGACCTGCTGACAAGTCAAACAACTAGAAACAAAATTAGCAATATCTTTCTTCATACCTTCCCACCAATAGAATTACTTTAGGTCATCATATATTTTTGTTGATCCAGGATGTATAGTGTATCTAGAGTTGTGAGCTTCTTTAAGAATATCATGCCTCAACCCATCTATGTCTGCGACACATATCCTGTCACCCATTCAAATAACACCATCACTTTCAACAATCATATCCTTGATTTTACCATCTAAGGCCTCATCTCTGTATTTGCATAATCGTTCATCCTCATATTGGGTGGCCTTAATGTGCTCAACTAATGAAGACTTAGCCTGAACACAAGCCGACAATGCCTCTGAATTTCCAACACCAAATCTGATACCTGTATCTTCTAGTCTCTGAATATCTTTGGCCAAAAGTCTCTTTGCAGGAGCTATATGTGCCAAACTCCCCATATATTTGCATCAGCCACCACATTGACTTTTCCAGGATGATACGAAATAGAACAGTCATAGTGTTTGAGTAGTTCCATCCACCGATGCCGACGAAGATTTAGATCCCTCTGCTGAAAAATGTACTTCAAACTCTTATGGTCAGTATAAATCTCAGAGGTTTCAACGTATAGGTAATGCCTCCAAATATTTAGAGAAAATACCACTACAAACATCTCCAAATCATGTGTAGGATAGTTTTACTCGTGCTTTTTCAATTGTCTAGAAGCATAGTCTATGACGCGACAAGTTTTCATGAGAACACATCCTAATCCCACCCTCGAGGCATCACAGAACACCGTAAATCTTCCGGAACCTGATGGTAAGGCTGATATTGGTGTAGTTGTCACACATGTTTTGAGTTTTTGAAAGCTCTGCTCGCATTCCTCCGTCCACTTAAACTTTGCATTTTTCTGTGTTAGCTTAGTTAGTGGCACTGCTATTCTAGAGAAATCCTGCACAAAACACATGTAATATCCTACTAAGCCTAAAACGTTGCGAATCTCTGTAGAAGAAGTAGGCCTGGGTCATTTCTGCACTGCTTATGTCTTCTTAAGATCTACCATAATTCCATATTTGGATACAACATGCCCCAGAAATGCTACCGAGTCTATCCAAAATTCACACTTAGAGAACTTAGCATAAAGCTGATGTTCTCGCCATGTCTACAACACAGTTCTCAAATGATTCTCGTGTTCACCTTGGCTACGAGAATATATAAGGATATCATTGATAAATACTATTACAAATCTATCCAAAAACGGCTTGAACACCCTATTCATTAAATCCATGAATGCAGCTGGAGCATTAGTCAGTCCGAATGGCATCACAAGAAACTCATAGTGCATGTATCGAGTTCTAAAAGCAGTCTTAGAAATATCTTCATCTTTGATTCTAAGTTGATGATAGACAGAACGGAGGTCAATATTTGAAAAGTGGGAAACTCCTTGTAACTGATCAAACATGTCATCTATACGAGGCAAATGATATTTATTGCGTATTATTATCTTATTCAACTATTTGTAGTCAATGAACATTCTCAGGGATCCGTCTTTTTTCTTTACGAACAGTACTGGTGCACCCCATGGATATATGCTCGGTCTGATAAAACCCTTATCTAACAAATTATGCAATTATTGTTTTAGCTCCTTCAACTCTTCTGGTGCCATCCGATATGGCAGTATTGATATGGGTTGTGTGGCAGGTGGCAAATCAATACCAAAATTTATTTCTCGTTCGGTAAATCCTCAGGAAATATATCAGAAAATTCTCTCACTACTGGTACATTTTCTATACTAACCGTTTCCTTTCTTGTGTCATTTACAATAACTATGAGAACCGAGCTACCTTTCTTCAGCAGTCGTTGAGCCTTCATAAAAGATACAACTTTTGAATTCTCTGAAACCTGACCCCCTTTTAGAACAAAACTGGGTTCGTTTGGTATTTCAAACTTGACTTATCTTTGCATGACAATCGGAGATAGCATATCAAGAAGATAACCAACCCATTCCCATCAGCATGTCAAAGTCAATCATATTAAGTACAATAAGGTCAGCTAGAGTATCTCTAACCTCAATCTGAATCTGACAAGCACGGTACACATATTCAGCTAATAGAGACTCTCCAATAGGAGTAGCAACTAGAAAAGTGTCATTCAATAGCTCAGGTTGTATACTAAACCTCAAAGCAAAGTACGAGGACAAATAGGAGTGAGTAGATCCCAGATCAATCCACGCAAGTGCATCAAATGAACAGACAGAAAGAATACCTGTAACCACAACATTCGAGGCATGAGCATCCTGTCTAGTAAATGCAAAAACTCTCGCCTGACCTATACCAGCATTCCCCTGTCCTTGACTCACAGCAGCACGGTCTCCAGCACCTCGACCTCTATTTCCTGTACTTGTGGCACCTGAAGTATTACGAGTAGTCTGAGTAGGTGCAACTAACTGAATAGAAGCCTAGTTGAAATTTCTCGAAGGCTGAGGGAAATCCCTAAAGTGATGTCCTAACTAGCACAACGAAAGAACTCTTTTATTAGAACACGACATTAGCCCAAATGTGATCTACCACAGGTCTGGCAGACTGAAGTAATTGCATATATCTGCTTAGAATTACGATGTCCTGATGATGATGGTCCCCTAGTACCCTGTCTGTAATGTGGACTGTGAAGACAAGTGTGTCCCTATCTGAGAACCCTGTTGTTGTTGTCCCTGATTTCCTACTATTCGATTTTCACTGAAACCGCCACTAAAAAGACCCTCCTGTCTTGGCCTTCATACGTAAATCACTAGTTGCATGCTCATCACATCGCTTGTTTTCAATCTTCCTAGCAATTTTAACTGCAGCAAAGTAGGATAAAGTCTTCATCTGTGGGGCTACTGCAGTGTATAGACGACCAACCAATCCATCAACAAATCTCTGAACTCGAGCTTCTTCGGTAGTCACTAAGTAAGGAGTATATCTATCCAGACAAAACTTGGTGTTATATATTGACACATCCATATCTGAAGTCTGAACCAATCTCTCAAAGTCTCTAGCATATTTTTGCATCAGGCTGTCTGTAAGAAAATGATCCATGAACAGCTTATTGAACTCGTCCTATGTCAGTGGTGCTTCTCCTACTGCCCGTCCAAGCAATACAGTTTCATACCATGTGTTGGCCATATCCTCTAGTTTGTATGTTGTGAGTTCCACGAATCTCTCACTAGAACATCCAAGAGCACGTAATGCCTTGAGTGTCCCATCTAAGAAATTTTGAGGATCTGTTGAATTATCGGAACCTGTGAATTTTGGTTATTTCAATTTCAGAAACTCTTGTAGGGATACCTCCTTATTCCCGAAAGTGTGAGTCTGTGCAGGTGCTTGTGTGTGTAAAGTAGCATGAGGAGCTGAACTTCCACCCTAAGTAGTCACCAACGCCTCTAACACTTTCAATAAACTTGCCAGTATGTCTGCAGGTAAGGAAACAATAGGTACAACAGTTGGCACTAGTGGTGGAGCATCCTGAACTCCATGCCCTTGCACTTGATCTGGCATAGCAGCTTGGGGTTGACACATGTTCCCAATTTCAGGTTGAGGAGCAGTCTGTCTCCTAGTTTGATGAACCCCAACTTGACCACCACCCTGAGTAGCACCACGTCCAACAGATGAGGGTGTGTGTGTCCTAGCTATCTGCGAAAGAAATACTCCAAAGTCAATCTCAAGTTATCTCAACGTACAATCAAAGAATGAAAGAAGGGAAAACATTCCTAGATGTTTGATGCGAGGCTAGAATTCATAGTTTAACATGTTATATGCCTTACAGTTTATGTGCATTAATGATAAAAATACACTTTTTATGTGCTTAATGGAGTTTACTTCATGTGTAGGTGAATTGGAGATGGAAACCGAGCTAAATGGATGCAAATACATCAAAATTACGTTTGAGAGGAGAAGAGGGAACACCCTGGCCTTATCCAGGCGTTTGCCTCCTAAAGCCAGGCCTGGCCTAGCCT